>JAGFMF010011643.1:9144026-9164101 GCA_019455555.1 Galemys pyrenaicus | reverse complement strand
TTCCAACCAGTCCAAGACCAAAAAGCAAGCACAGTTTCTTCACATGTCCCTCTGCTCCACGTGCCCCATCCAGGTCTCCTTGCTGTTCTCCATCTTCTTTTTTTCTTTTCTCTTCTCTGCAGAAATCTTTTTTTCCTCCTCAGCTCCACCCACTTAGGGCAGAACCAGGATTTTGGAACTCCCCCTTTTCCTGGGACCACCCTGTTACACCTGCATCTCTAAATTCTTTACCCATTTTTTAATCTTTTCTTATCTATCTAATACAGCATCTCGTATTTTTTTATCTTTTCTAATCTTTCTAATCTCATCTTTTAATTCAGGGGCTAGCAAATTATAGCCCATGGGCCAAATGCAAATCTTACAGCCTTTGTTTTGTAAATAAGTTACTGGAACTCAGAGCTAATCATTTGTTTTTGTGGTATTGTCACTTTTGTAACACAATGGTGAGGCCACCTTGCAAAATTCTTGCCTTGTGACCTTTTCTAGAAAACCTGTGACTGTGTACATCTAGTTTCCCCTTATAGGAGAAGGCAAAAGGATTCAAATGGCCTTGAGACATGACAGAGAGACTGGATAGAGGCTATAATGTCCTATTTCAACAGATCTGGTTCCAAAGTCAATTATTTCATAATGGCTGATCAAATAGACACGCTTTTGCTTATTTAGGGCATTAAGTACTTATGAAATCTCTTCCTTTCATAAAATCAAGAACAAAAGAAAGAGAAATCAAAGATAGTGAAGATAGTGTCCTCAAGAATTTCTTTTTTTATATTTATATTTTGTATGATTCCTCCAAATGAGTTTGAGAACTTTAAGTTAGGAAGTGAGAATAGTAAAAAGATAAACACACCAATAATCCCTATGTAGAAAGATCAGAATGGAATTTAAAGAGTGGACAATCTTAAAGAATTAAATATAGAGTAATTTGAGCTGACCATCTCAATATAATGGTACTTAAATTACCAGCAAAAGGGCATTTTGTGATGGAAATAAGGTGTTGGAAGAGAAAGATGAATAAGCTTAAACTTTAGCAAAGACTACCTCAAAGGCATTTCTATGCCCCTGATTCAAAAGGATATATCTTTTCTCCTACACAGAGACAGTTTGATCAAATCCTTTGGGTTGTTTTTTTTTTTTTTCCCAGTCCCTGTCCAGAGAAAAAGGAACCAAAATATAATCAGTGAAATGTGGAAAAAGAATGGCTTAGCAAAAATAAACACAGTGAGCAGGGAAGGAGGCAGAGGTTGTTGAGCTGTGCACAAATGACCTTGGGGAAGGGACAGAAGATAGAAAGATGATGGGACTCAAAGGAACATCCTTGTAAAATTACAGACAAGGTTGGAACTTATTGAAAAGAAGAAAGAATGTCAGGAAAGTCCAAGGTCTCAAAAAAAAAAAAAAAAGACTTTTCATTAAGACTTTCTCTATAAACTCTGAAATTATCTCCAGACTATGACAGAAAATTCTCCATCTTTTCATTTCCTTACTCTGGTATAGATGGACAGAGAACACAGCTTGAGGTTTCTCTTAGATTTTTGTCTCCATGAGACAGAGGTGAGAGCAGATGCCAAGTTAATTTAGCTAAGGTGAAGCCAGATTTACCTTTCTGATTTAGGTTCTGCGAACAGAACATATTGTACACACACACACAGAAGAAAATAGGCTCAAGATGAACATTAAACACCCTCCTTAGAATATGGTTTATTTTGGCCGAGGTTCTTTTGGATCTGGATCTGGAGATGGGATTAAGGGGGACTCTCAAGGAGATGTGGCAGGAGAAATGAAGGTAGCAAGTAAAGGCTAGAAGGGGCTGGTAGGGTTATGACTAACTTCAAGTCTCATTCCCTGGAGCGCTCGGGAACATGAATGACACCACAAAGAAATTCCCACTTTGAGGCAAAGGACAGCTAATTTATATCTGCCTCCTAATGTTACTGGCTGAAATTGTAACAGCGTGTTCCCCAGGAAAAGGGGACATTCCAGGATCCCTGCCCCACCCGAAGTAGGGTGGAGCTGAGCAGGGATGCGAAGATGCTGGAGAGGAGATTGGAACTAGAAGGAAAAAGGAAGCAGCAAGGAGACCTGGAGCCGAGATATGTGAAGAAACCACACTTGCTTTTTAGTCCTGGACTGGTTGAAATAGATACAGATGAGAGACCCACAGGGAGTCACAGGGAGCTTAACAATGGCAGCTTTCATCTTGATTTTGATTTTGCACTTTTCCTACCAGATTTGTCTGACACTGTCTCACCCTTCTCTATGAGTCTCCCCTGAAAGATACTTTAGATGTGTGGCAGACTTTTGGGCCTTGCTTTGGGCCAATCCTATTTGGCTGGACTTTTACCTGCAAGGGAATGGGTAACTTTGGGTGCTTGATTTAGGAACTATATTCTTTGTCTTTTCTGTGTTGTTCACTAGTTGTATTAAATTTCCTTTTCCATTAAAGGTCTTACATATTTGTCTTGATGCTGCAGATGGCAGAACCCATTTAGAGTGGGCAGGTTTGAGGGTCTGGAGGTACCCTTCTCCTTGCCCTGTAACAAAATCAAAAAGCATTCCTAAGGGATGAGAGAATAACCTTTTATCTACTTATTCCCTTCTTTTCTCCCTACAATTAAAATAACTTCAGTTTTTCAAGCTCCATTAGAATAGAGAGCTCCTGGGAACATTTGCAGTCAATGCTCTTAGCAGCTGGGGCATGGACAAAGCAGTCCTGTATAGAAGGCAGTAGAGAGCACCAGTAGTGCCTACCAGATAGATAAGGTTTGACCACTTAAAGGAGAAAGTCAATCAATGTTGACTACCAATGGAGGGGGTCACTAATGTTGGAGTGAGGGTGGGAAATATAATCATTTGATTCCTGGCATGGGATGGCATTGAAGAAAATCCTTTCCACCTAACCTGAGTCTCCCATTCTCACTTACTATATGGAATATATGAAGTGCATCGTTCAATCAGAGCACATCACTTTTTTCAAACAACATATGTGAGTCTGCACTGAAACACAGTACAAAGCATTACTTAGATGAAGGTTCTAAGGAATATTTTGTCTCTGTAGTTAAATGCATTTTCTCTTTTTCAAAAAAAAAAAGGAAAACTCTGTGACTTCATGTTTCCTTTAGTTGAGAGAAAGGTCAACACCAATTTTATTTGCCTCTGCTCCTTTTCTAAAAAAAACTTTGTTTTATTTTATACTTAATTATTAGTGTGATGAAAAATTCTATTCAAAATAAAAGCTAATTGTAGCCACATTCATAGGCTTCAGCAACACTAAAGGCGTGTTTTTATTCCACAGCCCAGAATTGCCGAAATCACGATGCATCTTGATCCTTACGGTCCCTGGGGGGGGGGGGGGGGGNGCGGGGGGGGGGGGGGGGGGGGGGGGGGGGGAGACCTAGCAGCGTTGCCTGTGCAGAGAAAACTTGGTCATCACAAGGTCAAGAACAGAACCTGTACCACACAAGAAGGTAGGGGTAGAAGGGATTAGCATAACCATTAACCCAGTTATATAAACCAAGACCCTTTGGCTTCAACACCCAGATCAGGAGGTGCAGCATTCAGGCAGGTGTCAACTACTGTAAGGAGCATGAGGAGCATAGACCTGAATGGGAAGATATGAGGGTAAGAAACAAGCCACCCGCCCACAAAGATGAGCCCTTCCCGACCAAAAGAAGATAAAGCCTAATGTTGCCCCCACAACAGGGCAGCGGTCCTCTGCCCACCTGTGACTGTGCAGGTGTTTCTTTTCACCGACTCTCTCCTCTGCAGGGCAGCAGCCTCCTGCCTGCCCGTGACCTGTACTCTGCCAGGCCTTCTCCTCACTGACCTCCCGCAGCAGAGGCAGCTCTCCTCAAGCCCCCAGCCCCCAACTTAACCATGCAGGCCTCTCTCAACAAACCTGTCCCTTTCAGGACAGCTCTTCCTGCCTAATTGTATCTATGCAAGTGTTCTGTACTCTTCTGTCCCTTTTCCTAATAAACCTATCATTTAAATATGGCTGTGTCTCTGCCCCATGGAAAAATTTGGCGGGGAATCTCGCTCTGTGCTGCTGAAAGGGGAGCTCTGGTGAAAGCTTTCCCAGAGTGAACCCAAGGACCCTGCACGCCAAACCACTGACTCCAAAAACAACATCAGCTTCACCTGTGCTCTGTAAATATAAGTGCCATCTGTGATGTTTAATGTCTTCATAACTTGACCTTGACATGAAATATTTTGAAGAAAGAAAGTCACAAGAATAGAGTTTTGGAGTGTAAGTTTGATATTAATGAAGCAATTATTTAATGTTGCAGGGGTGAATGCAATTCAGTCTGTTCTTATAAAGTCATATCAACTGCTTTATGCAAATAAAGAAAGGAAGAAAGTCAAAGGTAGGGGAGTTTTGTCACTGAAACTGTGGCAGACAACATCACCTGTCTCATGCAACCAGAGCAACTCGAGGCGGGGGAAAGGGTCACATGATTTTGAACATGTGAAAAAAATGAAAAAGAAGCCACTGCAATTGATTCATGCACTGCACAGGGCTATCATAAAGGCATTGTGTCATAGTTTAATTGGCAATTATTCCCTATATTTATTGGTACATGTGCATTTTACAATTAATATAAAGTTAATGGTCTACTTATTCAGAGGAGAAATTATTTTGGAAAATAACTTGATGCATGATGAAATCTTGCAGGTGAAACTATAAGGAACAGAATTAAAGTGAATGAAATTAGGTTATTTAGGTTGCTGTAACAAAGAGGACTAGAACCAGAGGAAGCCCGAGAGCATCACAGTTGGGGGGTTGGAGGAAAGACTTCTGTAGGATTTGGGCTTTGAATGCATCTAAAGAGAAATCAAGGAGTCAGGGACTAGCTCAGGTTAGATACTGTCAAGAAATTGGACTGGATTTGACTGGGAGGCAGGAAGACCAAAGCAAGGTTTGGCTTGTCATTGGTGAAAACTGGGAGTCACGTGTTAGCCCAAAGGAGGGTTGTCAGTCTTTGTTGTGGCTGTGGACCGGCCTCCACTTATATTCCTTTGGGAATGTCACTATGTGGCTGCCAGTGGGGATGATGTAGTGATGTATGTGAAACATTTACTGGACTTGGAGTTGAAAGTCTGGGTTAAAGGTCTTACATCTTTTGGGTGTGGGAATTTGTTCAGATTTCATAACCTTTTTGAACTTCAGTTTCCTGAACTATAAAATGGGATTCTTAATAAGTACTTGAAATGGTTGATAAGTTACAATGGAAGCACATACGTAAGTGACAATAATAAATGTTAAAAAAAACAACTATTAGTTCTTTTCAGGTGGTTTGGACAGAAGTCCAATGTAGACCATTGGCTTTGAGTGGCACTAGAGTAGAGACATCTGGAAAGTTATTCACTTTGGACTGCTGGAAGATTGTCCTGCTGTGGAGAAGCAAATTCAGAAGCAAAATGGCCACGAGGTTTGCACACAGATGGAGAATCAAAAGCCTTCCTAATGCATCTGAGATTGGCTTCTCCCAGAAGCAAACCCTGAGCCAGACATTCCTGTTCAAGTGATTTGTCAAGGAAGACCTCCCCAGAGAGCTCAGCAGGCAAGCAATGGTGGGAAGCAGGAAAGGGAGAGGGAGGAAGCCAAGCACAGGGGCGACTTCCAGTATAAAACCAGCCACAGACTGAGACTGAGAGGGGCTGAGAAGCATAAATTACTCCTCAGAGTTCATCCCACCTCAAGGCAAAGGAGCTGGGCTTTTGTATCCTGCACAGTCATTAGCGTGATCTCCTCTGGGAGGGGCATATCAGCAGCTGCAAGGTGTATGGTAGCAGGAAGCAGTTATTAGTAGCAAAGCAAGAAAAGCTGGAGCAATGGGTGCTCAGCACCAAGGAGAGTGAGATGAGGGCATCTGGGTAGGGCACCAACAGTGTCCACACAGACTGAGCAAGCAACTTCAAAGGGACTTTCTGGACATATTCATAGACCTCTTCTCCAGCCCCCCAACACTACTGTAGCATCCTGCATTCATCCTCACCTGCAGAAGCCAGCCTTTCTCCATAATCCGTCACTTCCTGGTGCATGGCACTGATGGAAAGGCTAGCATTTTAAGTGAAATATGTCAGAGAAAATCTTAAAAAGATGTCGTTCTGTCTGGGGTGTCACTGGAGTGTGATATGACTACAGGAACCCTGTTAGGAGTAATGAGGCAAGATGAGCCTTAGCAGATTCATTCTGCAGAGCGTAGCTCAAGGACTGAACTAGTATTATTACTGACCATAAATGTTGTTAGGGAGATGTGGAGAGGATGTTAATGCCACTAAACATTACAATCAAATCTCAATAATGACCGCTGAAGCAGGCTAATCAATTGCAGATTATCTGCATCATGCATATTCATTCCTTCAGAAACCTCAACTTCCTAGCTGCAAGGATTTCAAAGGCTTCTGCTGTAAGCACTGGGCTTAAAGCCACACTGGGGGAAAAAGAAAATTAAAAGCTGACGATTCTGTTAGAATTATCTAAGTCTTCTGCTATTAAGTTAGCTTCCTTCCTTCCAGCTAATGAAAATGGAAAACATAAGCAAAGACGCAGATTTGCTACTAGGCAGGGAAACTCCTGAGTGCCAATGCAACACACCCTTATGGAGTCAGGAGGGACGGGGAAATAGTACTGCTTCCGTTATCACTTGTAATGCATTGTGTAACATCAGCACTCTCTGGCTTTGGGGCTTGCCAGGCACAGTTTGGAAAAATAAGAAGTTCTTGTCATCAAGAAACAGGATGCCATGTGTGAGTACTTGTTAAAAATAAATCTGCTCTCACCACAATCCCATCCAGGAAAATCTAAGGAAAACCCTTCAGGAGAAATATTATCATTGCACCAATGATTTTTCACATTCTGATAATTTCCCGGGAGTCCCTCGTTTCTTTAGAATCAGGACATGATTTCTGAAGATTTTGTGCTTCTTTTGTAAAGTCCATTTTTGGTGGATCCGTACCTCTGGGTTTAAGAGATGGAGGATGACAAGTAAGTATCCCCCAGATACTGTTCATGCGTCATTGAATTCTCTTTACCCGAGAAGCTGCTGCCCCCTAGAGCCAGACAAGGAAATATATACCCACTCCTACCCTCCATCCCAACCCAGTCCGCTCCCAGGCAAGGCAAAGTAAATATACTGGAAAATAGTAACTCAGCAGATTTTTTTAGAGTCTTCACATAATAATACTCTTACAAATCATCTCTTTATTCCAATTCACCTTTTTATAGATGAGAAAACTCCAGCTCAAGAAGAGGACCCAGTGGCCACTAGTCACTGCAAGTGGGCAGTATTGTTGGAAGCTTTGCAACTTCCAGTCACACAAGTCTAAACTTTTAGACAGAAGACATTGATTCTATCTTTCACTCCTTCCACATCACAAAAATGGATTTAGAGAGGAAAACGTCTGGAGATCTATTTGTTCCTGCAGTTTCACCTGGAGTCTATCTTGTTAGCAAAAGAGAAGACAACCAGAGATAAAGTATGATGAAAATTCTAGAACCTCTCCTGGATTTTCGCCAACATGAAAGCTAATCCATCTGGATGGAGGGCTCCCTCAACAGTTTGAATTCATGTCTTGGGACCTGAGTCCTAAGGTCTCAGGCCTGCAATTCTCAACCTTTTGTCCTCTTCCAAGATTCCTTAGCAGATGGAGTTCTATCACTCACTGTGGGGAAAGGGATTTTAATCTAACTACTCCAGGAGTCTTGGGGTATTCATGTTGAAACATAAAGAAAGGAAAGGAATCTGATGTAAGTATTCAATTTCCTACTTTTTCATTTACAAAATGATTCATTTAATATGGGAGATTAACTTGAACATTAGAATGACTGATTCATTCAGCGTTTTCGAATTTTGTGTGAATCTCTTCTACTATTAAATACTGAGTGTACATCTTCATGAAGATGAAATATTTATCTCTCTTTCTCTTGCTTGCTGTTTATCCAACTTTCTGAAAAGGACAATATTGAGTTCAACTGGAATTCTAACTTCATTTTAGCCAAAGTAGATGAGTTGGCATAAAAGAACTCCATGGAAAATTACATGGATATCATGGATAGTTCTTTCTCAATTTCCCTGCTGACCAAGGAACCAAATGATAAGAAAGAAGGTACTGAAAAAATAGATGGAAAGCAAGGACTGAAAATGCTTAGAAGCAGAACTTCTAAGTTCTGTCCTTCTGTTTCCTTCTGTTATCAGTAACATGTCTGAATATGCAATTTAAATTTACTATGTTTTAGATCTTTTTGAATATTCCTCACTGAAACTTAATTTGTTTTGCAAGAAAATGTGAGCTTCAAAACATTAAGAACTTTCTTTCAATCAATAATTTTGCATATAATTCACAGAATTTTGATGTTGATTCTTAAAAGCCACATCGGTAGTTGCTACTAAAGTACCATCTCTTTATCTAACCCACCAAAGCCAAAAATTGATCCTTTTGGGGTAGATTTACTTCTATCATCTCTTTCTCCTTCTATTATGTAAACTTTCTTCCTGCATGTTTCTTTGTCTCCAGGGGCAGCAGAGCTAAGGACTGTTGCTTCTCCTCATCTTTTCAAGTTCTTATAACTGACACAAGAGAGGGAATAGAAAATACTGGAAAAAGTCAATAAGTCACATTAATTCAGTCTCAGCAGTTGTTTCTAGAATGGTCTGTGTTTAATTCTATGCACACATGAGTGGCTTTAACTAGGCTTTGAAGCATGTACCTCATTAAGGACACATAGAAAACATCTCAAAATAGTAATTTTTGAGCTTTTACTTTTTATAATGACCTTTCCCCTTCTCAGTAAGAGGCACATACTTTGCCTTGAGGATAAATAGATAATTAGAGAGAAAATGAAAAGAAGAAACAGTCAATGTTCAGCTTTCTGACTTCCAAAACAGTTTTCTGAGAATCAAAAGGATTGGCTTGAGATAGATGAGGCAATGTGCAGGCCACACCACAGACTCAGAGAGAAGATTTTCCGGGTCGGGATCGCATCTTTGTTCCAATCATATAGTTAGAGGGAGAAAATGTATACAGACAGAGACTTTGTTGGACTCAGTAAGAGACAAACATTTCTGTAAACCACAGAATGGGAGAGAAAAATGATGAACAGAGCAGAAGGCAAGATGAACATGCGAAGCAACTGTTTTGTTGCTGTTCTTACACTTTCAATGTGAAGTAGTTATGAGGGGCTTTGACTGCTTTCAGGTAAAGAGTGTTAAAAGGACTCTACAGGGGTTCTTCTGCCAATTTGGGGGATCAAGGTCCTAGTGAGCTGAATGCCATCAACACATCAGGTGATCAGCCATGGCATCCTGAGTCACTGGTCTGGACCTGGATCTGCCATGTTCCCATTATGGTGGCCGGAAATAAACCTTAGCTCAAGATTAAGGCCTAAAAGGTCAAATGAGGCAACTGTGAAACAAAAACAAACAGACAAGCAAAGCAACTTATTACAAAGCAAATGAAAAAGGAGAAGTGGAACATTTTACCATGTCAACAGTGGCAGAGAAAGAGAATAACAGTGATAAAGCAGAAGCATGGTTATCACCAAAAATAAGGTGACCCTCAAGAGACACAAAAAATCTGAATAGATTAAAATTTTCTATTAAAAATAACAGTTTGTAAAAGTGAATTTGAAGTAGGCTGTTTCCACAAGACAAAGTAAACCAACAAAAAACACTTGAAAGAATACTTCATAGGAAAGCCCAAAATAAAGGCATAAAAGCAAAATAATACCAAAGAAAAAAAGCAGTGTAAGAAAAGTAATATCCGGCAAAATAAAATGTAAGTCATTTCTGGGATTACAGGGGAAATCATATAACTATATAATTGCGTAAAAAGAACAAGCCAACAGGAAGTTGTGCAGATAATGAAGTTTAACAACAGAAATGTCAACTAATAAAGGCAAAACTTGCAGAACTACAAAGACAATGAATGAACACAGAATCACATGCAGTTTTAACAAAACTATTTTAAAACGTAGACATTAAACTGGCAAAAATAAGAATGTCCATAAACAAATCAAATAATTAAATTTATAACATTGTTCTATTTATATAATTCTTGTTTAATCACTGATTGACAATGTGACTTCTAACAGATCTATTTTTGTTTATTTTACATTCTACCTATAATATTTATGTATTAAAAAATGCTGAAATTTTAAAAATTTAATTGGGATTTCTTAAAAATTTATTTTATTTATTCATACAAGAACAGGGGTATAGGCCAGAGGTTGGGTTGGGGGTGGCAGAAAAGGTGGATTGACTGAAATACACTGCTGAGGGAGCAATGGGTTAGGCAGGAGAGGTCTTCTAGGGATTGAACTCATGCTACAGTGGCTGCTGATAGATTCATAGTGCTGAAACTTAAGCCCTTGGACCACCAGGGAAGACCCCTAATGTGGATTTTAAACATGAATCTATTTGCAAGGGAGAGATGTATATTTAAGGTTGAAGAAACAAAAGCTTAGGAATTAGTCACCATCTTGTGTTAACACTGTGTGTTTCCTAGATTGAAGAGTCTTAATAGTTGCTTTTCTCTCACTATTGATATTGGAACTTCCATCTACTCATTAGCACAGCCACAGATGCCCTGACAGTGGTATGCCCCATGTTCCTTGAGAGTTTGCCAAATCCTATTTGAACTGCCTACTGTATACAAACCCCCAAGCCAATATCCCGTGGTATATATACTATGCTTTGAATGCAACAAGCAATGGACTGTGGTGATGCGGAGGGTAAATCCCAAAACTTTTCATTTGGGTAATGAAAGCTCCCCTAATACAGAGGGAAATGGAGAGACATTGTTATTCCCAGGAAGTTGTTGTTTGTTGAATATCATATCTCTTCTAAGGCTAAAGTTAAACAGAACAGACATAATATAAAGAACTGTTTTTTTTTTTTTTAAGCAACAGCAGGTTCATTGTCAGCTCTGAAGAGAATACTCTAGCTACAGAGGAGTTACCAACTGATATCTATCACTTTAGGATACATGATCAATTTCCACTGATTCAATAAAAATTAATATAGAAGAGGAATTTTTATTGGAATTAGTGAAAGGTATTTTCGTGTTATTCGTCAACCCTTCTCTGGCGTGGTCACAAATTCCTTCCATCTCTCCAACTCTGCTTGGCCATATTTAACAACTGGACATCCCTTAATTATATATGAAGGATTCTCATAAGTAGTTTCCCTCCTCAGATCTTGTGCCTTATAGTATACCTGAATGTTTGGATCCCCTCACATTCATAAGTTGAAACTCAATCCCACAATGTAATGGTATAGGTGGTGGGGTCTTCTGAAGACAGTGAGGGTTAGATTATGTCATGAGGGTAGAGTCCTCATTAATGGGATTAGTGCCTTATAAGAGGCTCCAGAGAGCATTCTTCCACAACTCTGCTCTCTATCGTGTGAAGCTATGACGAGTATGGCAACCTAGAAGAGGATCCTCGCCACAACCCAGCTACACTGGTGCTCTGAGCTTCAACTTCCTGCCCCCAACTGTGAGAAATAAACTTCTGTTGTTTTATATGCCACCTAGTCTCTGGCATTTCACTGTAGTAGCCTGAGCTGACTCTGTCTTATTTCCTTTCACTGTTCTTTCCCTTTTGCCGCGAATGCCTGCCTTCACCAGTTCTATGTCCATAACATACTTCTCCCCTCTTTCCTATACCTTCCCTTCCCCCACATTTATTGAATAGATTCTACCAGATACCAGGCTCCACACTGGCTGCACAGCGGTAAAGAAAATTGAAATTGTGTCTGACCTCATGAGTCTTAAAACCTGATGTGAAAACTTTATATTTCATAATGAACAAAATTGAATATTTAAGTTGCTAGGGTAGAAGATGATCATTTCGTTTTGAAAGAGATTATAAGGTGACAACATTCTTTAGTGGGAGGGCTTAGGGATGGGGCTATTGGTTGAGGGGTTTCTGAAAGCTGGTGAGCATCAAGGAGCTACCTGGTGAGGAGATGGTGAAGGCTGAAGAAACTGGTGCTCTTAGCTGCCATAACACTTTTCCTCACATGGAAAGGAGGAGAATTTCTTTGGTTTATACACATGAAAGAAAATGGCCTGTTTTAAATTATGGGACTCTCTAATTTTCGACTCAAGACCTTTAGTTACTTAGAGGTACTAGCAACTAAATTCCATAAAATAACCCAAAGGTCAGCCTAATTTTCTTTTTTACATATCATTTTCACCTTTGTTTAGTTTCTACTGAGTGCTTGCAATATTGATACATTATTTCTTCATTCACCAATATTTTGTATTTGGAATTGTATCTTAAATTATTGTTTCCCAAGTCAGGTCTTCATTTAACTAGGGTTGGTTTTGTTTTTTTTTTTTTAATTTTGTTTAATGTGTTTGATTTGATAGCAGCTGTTTGTGATGTGGTCCCTTTTTTTTTGTTAATAAAAAATTATTGAAATCTTTACTCTCCACTTGCTGGCATAAAACTACATTATATTGCATTATAATCATTTTGGCTTCACTCCTTTCCCTACAGATTTTGGCAGAAATTTTCAAGTGTTTAATGCACAACCAATTCTCCTCTTTTTCCCTCCAAGAATTGTTTGCCCCACACAGGTCCAATGATCCCCAACTCCTTTTCACACTTTGCCCTTATGCTGTTGCATCATGATTAGAAAGTGAAAGGACATCTGTCCCAAGCATATTCAATAGAGCTGTTTCTCTCTTGAGATTTTATAATTGGGACTCAGAGTAAATTTTTAGCCCTAACAGCATTTTGGTAGTTTCCATTTCTGATTCTTAAATCTTCTCAGTCCTAACAGGTCACGGAGTCCATTAAAAAAAAAAAAAACTGTCTCTTACTAAACATTCCCTTTTTATGTTTATGTTTGTGTGATTATTTCTGTTACGTGCAGTCAAAATAGTTTGCCTGAGTCCAGGTATCAGAAGGTGCTAAAATCTTACAAAAGCCTTCTCACTCTAACCTACAAGAGGAGGATTAGGAAATGTTCAAAGAATTTAAAAGCATGAAAGACATTTTTCTGCTTGAACAGCAGAAATATGAATGCAAGTTGCATATAATGAACACTTACACATTGCAGTTTTGAAAAAGAAAGATAAAAGATTTAAAAAGCATCAGGCAACTTCAGCTTTGGACAGCCTTTGATGTTCTCGAAGCCTGTTAAATTGTTAAATCCCTGCCCGGCAGATGTGGAAGAAAAGGAGAGCTTCTGTTGCTGTTCATATGTCCACTTGATCCAGAAGACACCACATTTTTATAACAAAATAAATAATAAATAAACAATTCTTATGTACAGAATCGAAAGACTTTCAGAACAAAGCTTACTGATTGAGGTAAATTAGGTGAGGTAGAATTGCTAAGGTAAGAGCAGCACTTTCTTAGTCCAATTACTGGCAGCTATAGTTTGTCTGCCGAAGTGTCAGTTGATCACCGAGCTTAGAATGGAATAGGAAAAAAGTATAAATTATTACCTGGGTGCCCAAAACACCTATCAGAGTTTTCTCTTGTAAATTTCTGTTTACCCCTGGTCTCATATAAAAGGTAATGTTTTGAAACAGAAGTAAAGCACAACATGAACAATGCAGAACAGGCGATAATCCCATTTGAGAGGGTCACACGTTTACATAGACCAAGAGAAGGACCAAAGGGCATATTTATTTAATAGGCTGTTCATGTTAATTAATAATAAAATTGCTACTCATTAAAATTTGTGTGACACATGTAATAGTTCTTAGAAAATAAGAGCCTTAAAGATTTATGTCAGAAAGTAAGGGGATTTTGAAAAATTGATGAGCAAAGAATTCAACTTAAATAAGGCAACAAAATTAATAAACCAAAATAAAGCTTTATACATTTAAAAATGGAAAGAGTTAAAAATAGGAATTTGTTTAATAGATCATTCTTTATGAAGAATAAAGGGTACAAATAATGATAGCAATGTGAAACTTGAATTTTTAAAGAAGCAAATAAAATGATGTCAGACATAATTAGAGAAATGTGTACAAACATATTGGAAAACTTAATGGAATTAAAATAAAATTCCTAGAAATGTGAATAATTCTAGGAAACAAAATTGGAGTTGTGTTAATCTTGTCTTGCTTCATTTAAATAAAAAATGAAATATTTAAGGAATAGATAATTTTAAACTTAAGAAAATTCTTTCAGAGGCTGGAAATAGTGCATACTTTAAAAATCAAATCTTGCAACTAATAACACCTTGATGCCAAAATCAATGTAGACAGCAGGCTAAGTGGAGATTATAATTCTATTACTTCTGAACATAGATAACTCTACCCCTATAAATAATAAAATGAATTCAGCACTGTAAAATAAGACAATACATAATACATCACAACCAACTTGGATTTTATTATTCATGTATGAAATTATGTGGTGTGATTCTCCATATTAGCACATTGAAAAAGAAAAGCTTAATAACAACTTTATGATAATTACAATAGAGTAAGAATAGCATTTTACAAAATGTAACACCATTTATAACAAAATCAAACAAAATACCTTTTAGCAAAGTAGGAATAGAGGGTAGCTTCCTTAACTGATAATGGGTTTTTACTAAAATAGGAAACAAACACAAAATCTTTTTTATCATTGTATTAGTCAAGATTCTCCAGAAAAATAGAAGTCAACTAAATAGGATGTTTGAATATACTTAGATTTTTTTATATATACTTATATCTATCAATATCTATCTATTGATCTGAAAAAAAGATTTTTTAGAAATTATTCATTCATTTACAGAGACTAGCAAATTTGATACCTGCAGGGTAAGCCCAGGGAAGAGTCAACACTATTATTCAAGTCTTGCTGTCTGTTTGCAAAATTCCTTCTTGCATAAGAAAAGTCACTGATTTACTCTTTTCACACTTTCAGCTGATTGGTTACAAGCCATCCACATCATGGAGACTCTTATGGAGGTCAATATGCCTCACTTAACTCAAACTCTACTGATTTGCATGTTAGTCTCAATCAAAAAGACCAGCATAGAAACATCTAGATTAATGTTGGCATAAATGTTTGGTAAATCACTAGACTTAATGAGAGAATTTAGTGAACTTTTCGTATATAAGATTAATATGAAAAAAGCGCATTTTATTTGTTAATTATCCCTAAACAGTTAGAGGAAAATACAATTTAAAAGACACCACATTTAATAGCAATAAATCTATTTGCTACACAGGTCAAATATTTCATAAGAGATATAGAATATCTAGGTGTAACATTAAAAAAACTAAACATATAGACATGCTATTTTCATAATAAAAATATTTGTCTTTAAAATGAGTTGTAGAAATCAAATATAATTTTTAAGTGATACTAAACATAATTTTTTAGAATAGCTCATTCTAAAATCTATATAGAAAAACAAAGGGCACATCCCTATATATGAAATTTGTATTATAGGTAGGTTAGATACTTATATACCATAAATACAGAAAAAAAAAAAAAACCATAAACAGACTTGGGAATCTGGAGTACTGGAAAGGTCAAACTAGGATATTAGATCAGTAGGGAAATGATTGACCATTCATATAAATAAATATAAAAAGGCCCTTGAAAACACATTTCACAGGAAAAGAAATAAAAAATGGGGCCTCCCCTGGTGGCGCAGTGGGTTAAGCAACGCGCTACAAAGCAAATCGCAGCCACTGCAGCACGAGTTCGATCCCTGCTGCCAGCCGGGGGGGGGGACCCACATGGTGTGGCAGACCTCTCCTGCTGTGCCCGCTGCTCCCCTCAGCAGTGTGCTTCTGTTGATCTGCCTGTTCTGCTCCCCGCTCTCTGTGGTGAATCCTCTCACCGCCCCCCCCACACCTCTGGCCTGTACCCCAGTGCTTGTATGCATAAATAAATAAATCTTTAAAAAAAAAAAAAAGAAATAAAAAACGGCACACCAACATGGGAAGATGCTCATCGTCATTAATAATTCAGAGAATTGCAAATTAAAACCACTGATTATATATCATTGCATAGTCATTAAATTAGCAAAAACTCAAGTCCTGCCAATTCCATGATCGTGGAAGGATGTGAGACAAAGAAAACTATCTTGATTGCTGGTGTCAGTATAAATTAAAATTATGTTGGGAAATAATTTGACATCATTCAGTAATGTGCATGTCATGTAATCCTTGCATTCAATTTTATTTCAAGGCATGTACTTAAAATCCTGCACGTGTGTCCAAGGGAACATGCACATGTGTTCAGAGTAGCACTGACTATAACAGCACAATTCTGCAAATACCCTGCATTAGTTTTCTGGGGGTGCATAACACATGACCACAGATCACACAGCTTAAAACAATTCTCATTTATTATCTCAGTTTCTGTAAGTAGGAAGTCTATGCTTGGCCTTGCTGAATTCTCTCCACTGATCTTTGTTCTCTCTGGAGTTCAGAGTTTCCTTTCAAGCTTGGTGGTTGACGGCAGAATACCAAATTTTGAATTGTGGGACTGAGGTCCCCATTTTCTTGCTGTCCATAAGCAGGGGTTTCGCTCAGTTCTAGAGGGTTCGCCAGCAATTCCTTGCTCCGTGGTCCTCTCTTGCTTGGAATCTCTCTGAGTTCTTTTAAGGGATCACCTGAAGAGGTCAGGCCCACACATGAATATCTTCCTAGTTTAAAGTCAACCAATTAGGGATTTTAACTATATCTGCAAAGTTCCTTCATAGCAGCACTTTGATTAACATTTGAATAAATAAGAGTTGTATATACGCCTTTAAGACTCTTGGGGGTTACTCTAGAACTGCAACGCAGGCCAAATGTTCAATATCATAGAGGAGATATTGAACATATCTATAGTAATTTATAGATGAAAGAACTGAATAATAGAACATATTACAGTATGATTCCACTTACACAAATACCAAAAATGTGCAAAATCACACATGGTTGAGTTTGTACTATACATATGTGTGGGAACTTGAAACATAGCAAAGCAAAGTATTAGCATAAATTTAAGAGAGGATATTTCTGGAGTAGAGGGAAGAAGGAAGTGTAATTTTAAGGAAGGCAATACAGAGATTTAAAATTATTGTTAATATTCTATTTCATAAGCTGGGTGTTAAATTTATATATGTACTTTTGAAAATACTACATATACATGTTCTGTACATTTTTTTGCATGGTAGATTTCACATTAAAGTATTTTAAGATGAAATAAAATCTGGAAAAAAGAGTCCATTTGCAAAAGCCACAAAAATATGAAATACATTAAAAAATGTGCAAATTCAACATGAAAAATCTGTAAAATAGCATAGGTAATATCTTGAATGAATAGAAATTCATCTTTTTAAAAATAGAACCCCATACTATAAACATGTCAAAAATTTCATTTAAAACACCAAATTTGTCTCATTTTGTATCCATTTTACACTTTATGTGTAATTTTCAGTTTACTGCAAACAGGGAAAAGATCACCCTCAAGTTCTTTTCTTATTTTTGTGAAATGACTGTGCTCACTTTCTAATCTGTCTTTGAAAAATAAAATCAGCCTCAGTAATTTGATATCATTTTACTGGCTGCCTGGTGCACAGGTGCGCGTGGCCGCCCCGTGGGCTCACCATTGCAGCACGTTCTGGGGCTGCCCTTGTCTTTACGGAGCATGAAAAGAAACTGACCCCCATCTCTACTCGAATTTTTCCAGATGATGTCTGTGACTATAGAATCTTCACAACCTGACTTCCTAATTAAGAAAGTGACATGTTTGGAAATGATTTTAAATGACAGTGTTTGTCAAGCTGTTTGTTTAGTGAACTCTCTGGGTGTGCTGTTACACAAGAACTGTCTTCATTAAGGTTAATTGGTGCATAATTAGAGCCGCTGCTGACTTAAAAGATTCCACTGGTGGTGAAGTGATGAGAACCCTCGCTGTCTGCACTGAAGGACAAAGCAATCACAGTAAGCACATTTCAAGACACACTCTGTCTCCATCACAGGGGCCCGTTGACCTGTCTCGAAGAACACATGCCATCTAAGCATCTGACGCTCCTTGTGAATTTTGGATAAAGCAGCCTGAGTCCCGCCTGATGGTAGGTAGTCAGAAAAAAACAAAACAAAACAAAAACAACAGAAAAATAGTGTAATAGTGAGTTGCCTTTTATCTTAAATTATATTCAATGTAGCTCAGGTGAAAAAAATCAACTCCATTTTCTCTCTGTCCTCATCATCCTACCTTGCAGAAAAGGAAGTTGGGTGGGTGGAAATGGGCAAGCAAACTGAGGCTGTATTTGTCTCAATATTGCAGAATGGACTAAAAAGAGCCGGTGGCCTGGCCCCTGTGTCCGTCTGGGCACCATGGTTCCACATAGTGCAGCCCCCACATAATGTCAGTGGTAGGTAAGTCAGGCTTTCCTAATCCTGAAGACACCAAACACCAAAAAACTCCATGCAAGGTCATGAAATTACTTTTCCATGTTATCTTTTAAAATAAGAGGAAGGCATCTATCACGTCTGTTCTGTTGTGTTCTCAGCTGGTCTCTCGCGCGCGCACAGCACAGCCTTTGCCCCAGAGCCTCTTCCCTCCACGAGTACTTCTTCCCTCCATGAGTACTGGGGTTTGCACGACAGGTTGCCTGAGTCAGAATCCTCAAGGAGGAGTGCAGAGAAACGGACCTCAGCACCACAGGCACCCTCTCATCTCAGCTACCCCAAGTTTCCCTGAGAAGTCCCAGCTCCTGTGGCTTCCTCTGGGAATGTGTTTAGGCTGTTGGGCTGGGACCTGATGCCATCATCCTGGCAGCCAGCACCCCCACTGGTCTCTTGGTGGCCTCTCCTCCTTTACCCCTCCCCCTTGTCAGGCCTTGCACTTACTATCATCAAGTATCCCAGCTGCCCTTCACCAACCCCCCTCCACAAAGTCACTTAGCACCCCCTGAAGGCTGCAATTGCTGCCTTGTTGAAACATAAAAGTGCTGATCTAAGAACCTACTTTGAAGAGAACTGGATCTGGTAAGTACCAATGTTTCTTTTTTTTAAGTTTTTTGTTGTTGTTTATTTATTTTTTGAGCAAAATTCTCCAGTTGATTGTTACTTAGTATTTATTTTATAATTTATCTTCCATCTTTATTGTGGAGATTTGAAATGTCCAAAACTTCATAAAGTCATTTTTCAGGACAGATCTATTTACCATTCTGATATATTTATATATTCTTCCCAGAACCCTTGATTGCTTGAGAACTAAGAGTAAATGCTCACTAATTAAGGAATAATAGGTGTTAACAGGCATACTTCTTGCTTTTGTGCTCAGTTTGAATATGCTGGAATTAGGGCACATGAACCTTTTAAAATACAGTGGTTTTGTTGTTGTTGTTGTTTTTACCTAAATCACACTATAACTTTAGAAAACTGTTTCAATGACATCTGATAATGTGTTTAAATGAAGTATGGAGCTGGGACAGTTTCATCAAAGCCTTGTCTGTTATGTTCACCTGAAAATTGAGCCTCTCTCTGGCACACTCAGTGGAAGGACTTTTCTTATGTGATAACATATAAGAAAGAATACTCTTTCTTATATAAGAGAGGAATTATTCTTACGTACATAAGATTATAAATACAAATATAAGAAACTTTCCCTTCTGCTGCAGGGTTGGCTAAAAGATGCCATCTAATCAAGTAGAGTGAGGAGCTTTACAGCAACCTCTGGGTTTGGCAGGGGAATCCCTGTTCACACCCAGCTGTGAGTCGGGGCTGCACCAAGTTACTCCAAATAGACACAGAAAACAAACTACAACATTCTTCCTATTCCATCCAAATGGAGGATAATGGTACTAATTTGTGCATCCTAATTTGTGTGGTTTTAAATGACACACCCTCTGACGGTTAAGGATTTATCACATAAAAAATGGGCTATGACAAGCCTCTTTTCAGAAGAATTTTTTTTCCCTACGGAATAGTCATGTGTATAAACTTTTGGTTAGTTCACATCAAGTTAATTCTGTATACAATCATTCTGTAAGAATCAGCATCTCGAGCCTCCCCTGGTGGCGCAGTGGGTTAAGCAACGCACTACGAAGCAAATCGCAGCCACTGCAGCACGAGTTCGATCCCTGCTGCCGGCCAGGGGGGGA
>JAGFMF010011643.1:9105241-9143976 GCA_019455555.1 Galemys pyrenaicus | reverse complement strand
CTGCTCCCCTCAGCAGTGTACTTCTGTTGATCTGCCTGTTCTGCTCCCCGCTCTCTGTGGTGAATCATCTCACCCCCCCACACCTCTGGCCTGTGCCCCAGTGCTTGTATGCATAAATAAATAAATCTTTAAAAAAAAAAAAAAGAATCAGCATCTCACAAATTTACAGGAAATTGAGAAGCAATGAAATACTTAAACCTCTAATGCTCTGTTGAACACGACTAAATCTCCTTAATGACTTTGAAGGCTGTTCAGGAGTTTGCTGTTCCTCTGTGTAACCATTAAAAGCAATGCTTCTCACAAAGCTGGACAGCAAGCACAGGGCTAGATACTTGGCTGATTCTGTTCCATTCTGTGACATTTACAAGTATTATTGAGCAAAATTTTGGTAGTTTTCTTCATCATTCAACCATTAAAACTGGAGCTGCAGAGTTAGGGACATAAGTGCTCAAGATTTCTGATTATAATTGATCCACATATAAGACTTTTTGGTCATAGCAATTACCTGAAGTGAATATACTTTTAGTAAGTTATTTTATCATTAAATTTTTCCAAATGAGGTTTTTAGAAAGCCCCTAGTTTCTTGTTTTCTCTCTATATAATTATACAGGAGTATTCTGCCCTATGGCGACTGACACAAACAAGAATTAACCGGAATGGAATGGGTAAGCTTTTCTACTTACCTTGTGGCTTGTTTGTGCAAATTAAGACCTTCTAATTTATATAATTAAAGATATTTTTCCTAACTGATAGTACATAAACACAAAGAATACGTAGAATGTCTGCATGGAGAGTCTCTTTAAAGTGTGACGGGAAACTATTAGATTGAGCCATATGAAATCACTATTATCTTGGATCAAAAATGATCAAATATTGGCAATTTCTTGAGACTTGACCTAATGGGTATCATAGTCTTTGTTTTTAAACTAGTTTTAATCAAAAAAGATCCTTAAAAAGAACAACAGTTTTGGTTTGAGGTTTCCCAAAGAAAGAGTAATATTTTCTAAGAGCAAGTTATGAAGTCAAAATGGATCTGCTTATACAATAGAAGAAAGGGACAGATTTGGTTCTCACATCTTGTTAGTGTTGAGAAGGAATACTAGTAGAAATCTAAGGCTAATCAATGAAATGGCTTAATGAATTCTAGATGTGACATTTGAAAACCACATGAAACCTTTTCTCAATATTCAAAATGACACTGAAGAGAGATGTTTTAAAAGATTTTTCCCTGCATTGTTAATTTCAGGACATAAAAATGCCTATATAAATCTTCATGTAGATTTGAAGATATACAAAGCTTTGTATAAATCTTTGTGTCGATATTTTTATGTCTTTAAGTGGGTGATCATCACAAGATTTTTTATTGTTTATTTTAATATATACATACCCTGTGTGGGCAGTTAATAATCCTCAAGGAAATCCCCAGTTTGAAAGGATACTTAGCTATAGCCACATGAATGAGGTTCCAGGAAATGTCATTGTGACTTCATTTAATCCAGGTCTCCACTGATTTTGGATGTTTAGAAAGTAACTTTCCAAAATCATGTCATTTTTCTCTTTAAACATCTACATTGTATGCTGGAATGACATGCTATACTACATTCGCCTGCACAAAAGTAACCATGTCAATTTTTGGACAGCAGAAAAACAAATACATCTCATTTCACATCTCCATCACTATTCAAGGTTTGGTAGTATCACTGTTCAAAATATGTGCACTAATAACAAAAAGTCATTTGCTTCCATGCCAAAAAACTGTTAAGTGTTGTACTCTATATCAATATATTGCCTTGTGCTTATAAAGTACTACTTAATCAATGTCCAACTGTGTTACATTTTCTTCTTCAGTATTTTTCAATGTTTACTTATCTCTCGTTCTCTAATGAAATTGTTTTTATTCCATGCTATCATTGTGCCAGGCATTGAGCATAATGTTCTTGTGTGTCTTGACTCACCTCATTGTCATTTACTATTCTATAAAGTAGTTGTAATCCCTATTATCTATTCACAAATATAAAGGATCACACACCTGGTGACTGAAAAAAAGAACTTTTAGCCAGGTCTTTTCTCTGTTATAGTCTAAGTGTTGCTCAGAATTATATGTGCATAAATAGCTAGATGTTTTGAGATTTTTGCACTAGTATGACTTTAGTGAAGTCATCTGTAATATTACTAAAATGCATTCTGATTCAGCATATTAAGGTGGGGCTGGAGATTCTGCATTTTTAACAAGCTCCTAGTTGATGATGCTGCAGCTTCTTGGACCCTACTTGGAGCATTGAAAGTTTCCACTATTGAATGGATGGCCAGGTAGAAAATTAATGTCTGCACTTTAAAATGGAAAAACTACTTTGAGGATTAGTAGGTATCAGAAAACAATACCCTAACAAAGCTGCCAGCAAACAATACCATAAATGACGGAGCTCTTGGAACTCAGAACTACATAGGACTTGGGAGAGTTGAGAAAACTGACAAAAAGTAATATACTATGGAAGGAAAGAACAAAGAAATAAGAAATGGTCAGAAATAAGACTGTCAAGTTCAAATAAAAAAGAGACAAGTAGAAGTTCTGGACTTTTCAAGGAACCATCATTGCACCCAGTTATGAATCACTCCTGGTGAGTGATTCTTTATAAAGAAAATGCTGTACCTGACAGTACATATTTATTGGAGGATTCATCACATAGACCGATCAAAGTTAGTCTGATCCGCTGTCTCTTTCCAGTGGATGAGACTATGGTTTGCTCATCTGACTATGAATGACTGACAGTAGGGAGATTTTAATTAAGATCAGGCATCTCTAACACAGGCCATCCAGCCTTTGATCAGTAAGTATTAGGTTATTTGTCATGTAATAGCAGAATCAGCATACCGTAGGATCTTATTTAGAAATGCAAATCCTTGGTCTCTGTCCTAGAGTGTCTGAATTAGAATCAGTATATTAGTAAGATCCTCATGTGGTACGTATGTCCATTCAAGTTTGAGGCACTGATGTAGTGGAAAGCAGGAATCTAGGAGAAATTTCCAACTGGCTGTTATATTTTGATTGGAGCACCAAGAAGTTTGGGAAGGAAAGACAAACTCATTTATGGGCTCACTAAAGAGAGAAAGCCCAGAGAGCACAAAGATGCTGGCCTAATAGAATCAGAGCTATAAACCCAACATTATTGCTTGGAGCAGAAAAGAGCTATTTGGATAATACTATTAACGTGGACACATCAGGCAATTCAAGAAGGCTAAGAAGCATTGCCTCTCAGGGTCAGGGCTTCTCTGCAGTTACTGCCCTGGCAGCTTCTATGACCAACAACACTTCCAAAAACAAGAGAATTTGAGACTCAGTTCAGTATCAGTCACTTCTATCTCTTGGGCAACTTTTCATTCTAACTCAGGGAAAGTACAAATGGTGAGTTAAAATGATTTAAGGGGAAAAAATAGTAAACAGAGAACTTTCTCCTTTATCAGAATGTTTCACTTCACTCCTTTGGAGAAGGCTCCCCCTTAAGGACATAACACTCATTACCTCAAACTGTGAAGCCAACCAGAGTAGCTGAGGGAAAAAGAGAAGCTCGATGTTTTCATCTGTGGCCTCTTCCTTGATTATGGCCCTAAGCGCATGCTGCAATTGGTTTACAGGACTGTATCCATTAGCATCTCGCATGAACCAGCTCAGAGAGCATTTATTCAGCCCAGGAGTCTGGCCTTCGTTGCAGGAGTCTGGCCTTCGTTGGCTTGCTGGAGGTTGGCTGTTCCAGTTGCAGTCTTTAGTCCCCTGCATCTCTGTTCATGCACCAGCACTCTGCTGGGCTTGCGCACATGTCACTGGCAGGGTTCTGAGAGAGCAAGGCAAGTTGTACTGAGCTGCTAAGTTCCAGACTAGGATGAGCATATCATTTATGGTGCAATTGGTTGGCCACATTAAGTCCCTGGACCAGTCCAAGCTCAAGAGGCAGGGAATAGATAGAAACTGCTTCACCATCACACTTTACTGCTATAGTTGTGGGAATGGAAGGGCTGTAGCATTTTTTCAATCAATTTGTCTTAAAGGTCAAATGAAGGATCTGGAGACATTAACTAAGTTTCATTTGTCTTGTTTTTTCTAGCACCATCTAGATACTTTCAGTGCTGTTTACATTTGGGCATTTAACAGATTTCTTAGCCATAAACTCTTTAATGCATTTTGATTTGCTCCCTAAATAGATTTTTGAAAACTCTGACCAAATTGAAATTCTGTTAAAATGTGATTATTACCATATTCAAATAGATTACTTGATAATTCTGACGAAAGAAATTTTTTCAATTGCATATTTAATAATTTATAGGAAGTTATGATAAAAATTTAGAAGATGTAAATGACTTTGTTGAAAATAAGCCTTACTTCACCTGATAAAAATTCTGGCAAAAAAATTTCTCCAGAAATGTGTTATGCAATATTTATAAGGACAAGTTATGAGAAAAATTGAAACATAGTTTCAAACTTTAGGGAAGATTATGATATATCTATATGAGAGAATATTAAGCATCCATTATGAAGCCATCAGAAGAAAATACTTTATAACATAAATAATGTAAATATATACCATATAGTCATTATATGCAATGTGAATAGATTATATTTATTATATTTATAATATACATTGAAATATAATACCTGTATCACTAAATATCACATTTATAACTTAAATGTCAATTACATAGGATATCAATGATATTTTTCAGTTATATATTATAAAATTATTTATGCGATATTATTTAATACAAACATGAATAAATATAAGACAGGAACTTTGGCTAAATAGGAGATGAGCTTATATCTGGGCAAATGACCTATAATTATTATGTTATTGCTGTTATATCTTTTTTTATTTTCCTAATATCCCACAATATAAATACATGTTATGGATCAAGTAAAAACAACAGTAAGAAAGAAAAGAGGAAATAAGAAAGAAGGAAGTGAAAGGAAGACAATTCCTTATCACTTCTGTAAGAAATTTTTCTATGTATCACAGACACAATCAATATAAGGTCATTTAATTCATAGCCTTAGCCTCCATAGAACTACAGCAAAGTTACCTAGAAAATTCCATCCACAGAACAATTTTGGTAGTGCAAGAAACTTCACAGTCATAGAATTCCACTTTCCTGGAAAACTTTATTGGGAAGAGCATATAGGCATCAGCTAGCTCAACTGCAGATATATAGGAACAAAAGGTGTAACTTCATTGGAAAAACTGAACATCAAGGACAGTCTTGGAAAGGAAATTAAAAATCACACAGGAAATGTGTGGAAGGTTGTAGGACCAGTCTCTCTGGAGCATCTTGGTGAACTCAGAAATTAGTGGGAATAGGGATATAGGGCAGCCTTGTCTCAGAAAACCAGGTGGTGGTGCAAAATATGCAGATGGCCAAGGACAGGAGGGGGCAATAAAATCTACTCACTCTGGTCTACCTGTCAAACTGTAAATGGATGGGGCATTTGGAGATGACTATTGGGACAGAATCAGAAAGTGGTTTCACTTTGGAGTCATTGCGATACATTTGTGCTTTGTGCTTACTTGCAAGGGAGAAATGCCAATTTCATCAGCATCTTTTTTTAAAAAATTTATTCATTTATGCATACAGGAACTGGGGTACAGGCCAGAGGTGCAGGGTGGGGACAGTGAGAGGACTCACCAGAGACAGAGTGGAAAACAGGACAGGCAGATCAACTGAAATACAATGCTAAGGGGAGCAATGGGCGAGTCAAGAGAGGTCTGCTGTGCCATGATGGTTAGCTGCCTGGTCAGGGATGGAACTTGTGCTGCAGTGGCTGTGGATGCTTCCTAGTATGGTGCTTAACCCCTTGCGCCACCAGGGAGGCCCAGCATAATTATTTTTACTCTCAGTTAAGAGATCTTTGTCTTCCTCATCTTTTTTCTCCTTCCATATTTCCCTGTTTTTTCTTAGTTTTCTTTTTCTTCTTTGTCTTGTTTCTTTTCCTCATTTTCCTCTTCCCTCCTGAGTCATTGACAATCCCTAGCACAAGGAAGAACCCCAAATTGATGAATGTGAAACTCCCACTCATGATTTGGACCATCAGTGACTGTGGCTGCCAATAATTGACTAACCGTCAATAATCATTCCTGTTCATGGCTAGTTCAGTATTCTCTAAATCATTTTAAATCTCTCTTCCTAAGGCTTCATTCCTGCCTGATTTATAAACATGGGATGTCAGAGACTTTCTACAGATTGGCTCATTTAAATATTAAAACATTTCAGCACCGAGCAACTGCCTTTAAATTTCGGCTTTCATGGCTTGTGCTTTTACTAAATTAATAGTCAGCATTTCTATAGCATTTGTGATTTTCAAAGCAATCCACAAACATTAATTAATGCTAATACCACCCTAAGAGAGTGCTATAACTAGCTAACTGACTGAACTTTATCTCGAATTATTTTTAAATGGCTTTCAACTTGGGAGGGAAGTCGAAGAGAATGTGCAAGAGTGTATATAGTGTTGCTATCATTTGCTGCCTCCTAAAAGTAATGATGCAGCAAATTGAAGTGGATCATCCTCAAAAGGATATTAAGGTTTGATCCACTTGGAATTAATCATCTCTAAGATTTACCTGTTACCTAAACCGCATCCACAAGAACAGTGCTTGGAATATACATCTGAAGAAAGGAAAAGTTCATAACTCATGTTCTGAACATCTTTTTTTTACTAACATTAGTTGAGATCCTAGGATTCTAAGCATGTGGCTCTCGTTGCTTCTTACTACTATTTTCATTACAGAACAAAAGTTTAACAACAAAAATAGGTTTATCCTGCAATCAATCAATCAATCTTTATCTCATACCTACTAAGTACTACACATAGTGTATAGAATCAGGGGGATGGAGAATAACAGTAAAAATAAAATATTCCTCTTCTCTTATAATAGTCTGAAATTTATTCAGAAAATCAAACTAACAGGTAAAGATGACAAATGGTTCCTAGCCATTGGATTCACAGCTGCAGTAGGAAAGGCCTGGAGGAACTGGGTTGGGTGTTATTAAAGTTGGAGTTCCAGAAGCTATAGTTGCTTGGACTACCCTGAAGCATTAAGGGAATCACTTTAAGTTACTGAGAAAAGGTGGAAAGATGAAAGGACTGTTTTAAGTCAAGAGGCATAAACAGGGTGTTCAGGAGTTTGGATCAGTTTGAGGACTTAGAGCTAGGTAGGCTATAGTGGTTGGAGAACTGCAGGGAGATTAGATGAGCATTGAATGTGGATGAGCTTGGCTTCTAATCCTAGTGTGGATTTTGTTGTTGTTGCTGTTGTTTTTTATGTAAATGGGTGACCTTAAGAAAATTCTATCTGTTGGAATTTCAATTCCCTCATCTGTAAAGGCGAGATCTTGGTAATTAAATGTAATAGGTGGTGATATGATATCTAAAGGAGGCAATACATGAAAAGCACAATATTGACCCCATTAAAGGTATAATAGAAAATTGTGTTAAACAATGGGATCATTTTTCCCCCTCCTGATCATCAAGTTGAGCTTTATTTCATCTATGCCCCAGATGTGTGTTCTCCTTGATGATGAAATTCAGATTATTTACTATAAATGACTATCCTGTGAGAATGGAAAGAAGTAATCAAGAATATTTTTTAAAGAACCTGATCGAATGCTTTACTTAGCTGACAAGAAAGCAAAGAATCTTTGAAAGTTAAAAACTAAGTGAAAGTAGTGTAACAGGGTTGTCCCAGGAAAGGGGGAGGTTCCAGAATCCTGGTTCCTCCCTAAGTGGGTGGAGCTGAGGAGGGAAAGAAGATTTCTGCAGAGAAGAGAAGGAGGGAGGAAGGAAGCAAGATGGGGAGCAGCAAGGAGACCTGGAGGAGGCATGTGGAGCAGAGACACATGTGAAGAAGCTGTGCTTGCTTTTTGGTCTTGGACTGGTTGGAACAGATGTGGGTGAGAGACCCGTTGGGAGGTTAACAATGGCAGTTTTCATCTTGGTTTTGATTTTGCTCTTTTCCTCCCAGATTTGTCTGACTCTTTCTGACCCTTTTTTATGGGTTGCTACTGAAAGATCCTTTCGACGTGTGGCAGGCTTTTGGGACTTGCTTTGGGCCAATCCTATTTGGCTGGACTTTTACCCTCAAGGAAATGGGTAACTTTGGATGCTTAACTTAGTCACTATGTTCTTTGTCTTTTCTGTACTGTACCCTAATTGTATTAAAGTTCCTTTCCATTAAAGGCCTTATATGTTGTCTTAATGTGGCGGATGGCAGAACCCATTCAGAGAGGACAGGCTTGGGGGTTCTGGGGTGCTCCTCTCCCTGCCCTGTAACAGTAGGACTCAGGGCAGAAGTGGGAAACATTTTCCCAAAGCATCTTATAAAACCAGTTTGCTCTGGGGCCTGGCTCAGGAGATGAACGCTTCAGACCATACTACACCTGTAGGCAATATATTAGGAGATTCCACTTTGTTCCCAAAATTAAATGCAAAAAACTGTTCCCTAGCTGTCAGAGTGAATTGGTAGTTAACCTGCCCCACCTTCTCCCTAAGGGAAGTATAAGAAAATTTGCCCACTTGAAACCTGGTTCTGGGTAAAAGGGAAGTATTTGAGAATTTATAACCAGCCCAAACATGAATTTATATCTTAAGTTGATAAGACTTGTGTGATCCAGAAAGCCTCCAGGTCAGAACTGCATATAAAGTATACTAATGCCTCTAAGTAACTGGCAGAACTTGCCCCCTTTACCCTCCAAGCCAAATTGTCCTTAGGCCAGCCAGTCTCAAATTCTAAAATGAATGGGATTATGATTAAAATGCAAATTCTGATTTGATAGATCTAGGACTTGAGATTTGGTACATTTCACAAGCTCCCAGGACAAGCAGATACTGTTGGTCTGTGGCTCCCACTTTGAGTAAGCTAAAAACTCTTTAACCCAGGTCTCAAAGATAGTTCACAGAAAATATTCCAAGGATACTAAATCATAATCCATACCTTTAAAAGAGGAAAGAAAACAAAAGTCATTAAAAATAAGAAAGAAAACTAGACCAGTAAAGACTTTAGAATTAGAATTATCCAATTAAGAATGTAAGATGAACCTCTAATGCATTTTAACAATTTCTATATGTGATTGAAAATGTAAGAAAAAAGAAACAAATATTTGTAAAGCTTTAGTAAAACCAAACCAAATTTCTAGATGAAAAACATATATATTATAAAGTTTTTCAGTTAATGGTTGTGTGCAATAGCAGATAAAATCCAATTGAACAGAAAACCATTAAGTGTAGTGAAGATTTAAAGAATGTATTTAGAATGGAACACAGAAAGGCAGGGGCGAAGAGAAAATATTTTAAGAAATATTACTAGAGAAATCTTCAGAACTAAAGTAAGATAAAAGCCTTCATATTCAGAATGTCAATAAACTGCCAAGTTCATAGTAGTAATTTTGGAAGTCAGAAGATAAAAAACATATTTTCAGTGATTTGGGAGAAAATAAAAGTTGACCTAGCAATATCTATCTAAAAATAAACAAAATCTACAAAGAATTTTTTCATAGTGAAACAAAATGTTTTTCTCAAAAATTTGTAAATGTAGTTTATCATTAATAGATTTTCACTAAAGGAAATCTTAGGTAATACATTTCAGAGAGAGGAAAATGATCCCAGATAGAAATTTCATGTATCAAAAGGGGATAATTAGCAAAAATTCTGTTTTAAATAATAACACATAACCTATGTCTCCTTATACATAACAATAACAAAAGAAGGTGAGGTGATTAATTGTGTTCATTATGTTTAATGTCCTTATTTTGTGAAGAACATGTGCAAAGATACCGACAAACTTTTGAGTTTGATAAGTTAGTTTTCATTTTCAACTTCTAGGGAAACAACCAGAAGGAGAAAGGCAGAATATATGGCTAGTGGAAATAACTAGGGGAATCAAAATGAAAAAAATCAATCTAAACAAAGTAAAATAGGAAAGATGATATAATATAAAAAGGGGGCCTGCATGAAAATGCACAAAAGGAAACAACAGAAATATACAAAGCCAAATATAATAGCAGAGATAAATACAGACATGATAATAATTAGAGTTGATAAAAATTGTTTACATGTTTCAGATAAAGATTATCAGTTAAGAAAAATAATAAAAGTATACGTGTACAAATGGTTCTTAAGGATAATTGCTGGACTGAAAAATATCAGCATCACCTAGGAGCTATTAGATATAGAGATTTTTGAACCCACCCCAGACTCACTGAATCAGAATCTCTGGGAGTGAGTCCCAAAGCCATAACCCACCAGGGCCTCCCTGGTGGCCAAAGGGTTAAGTCTCAGAGCTATCACCTCTACTGCCAGAGTTTGATTCCCAGCCAGGGAGCTAACCCACATCTAGCAGAGCAGACCTCTCCTGTCTTGCCTGCTATGCTCTCCTCTCTGTCTCTGGTAAATCCTCTCATCCCCCACACCTCTGGCCTACACTTCAGTTCTCCTTTGCAAAATAAATAAATAAATAGTAAACAGCTTTCAGATGATACATGCTACAATTTGAGAACCACTGCTCTAGCTCAGTGTTCTCTATGAAAGACGTGTCTAAAGCATGACTATAGAAGGTAGAAAGGAGGATAACAGATGAATATACACATTGTTTAAATTGTGATCTGTGGAATAATTGAAAAACAACCATCTAATATATTTTACATAAGTGCATCTTCCAGGACTCCACTTTACATCAGTTTTTGGGCTTAAGAATTACTTTAAGTGTTTCATCCATACCCCAAGATGTAAGAGCCCCTATCATGCTTGAGTGAGAAAATCTTTGAATTTCCAGGGTATATGGGATCTGGGGATCAATGAGATGCTAGAAAAGGAAAAGAAGAGTCAAGAATATAGTATGAAGCAAGGGGATATGTCTAAGGGACTGACAGCGGACAGTAATTGAAAACTGCAAAATGTAAAAGAGTTTTTTGAACAGTGATATCTGAATATTCCATGTGAGTTATTTCCATAGCTACCTTCAATCCCTGGACTTGTCATTCTAAATTCTAAATGAAGTCTGTTGCACACAGACATGCATTTTGGATGCTCTTTGTCTCCATGTTTGACTCTTGACTGTTAACGGGAATGAATTCCACAAGCAGACTTATGTGAGTGTGAGGTTAACAAGTGTTAAATATACAGGATGGAAAATCAATTGTCTTTGGAAGATCTGGAAGCACAGAAGAGATATATGACAAGTGCAGCACCCCTAAACTCCTCAGATATCTTGGGTGAAGACTTTCATATTCCAGTGAGGACAGCTGGAAATATGAGTAAACTTAGTAGGTTCTAATGAGTCCAAAGACACCCCATATGGCAGCTAGTTTACAATTCTTGTGCTAGGGCTGGTAACACATTCAAGTGTTCAATACATGCATGTTGACTTGCCTTTATGAATTCTTGATCCTCATTTTTGAAAAGGATCAGAAATTTATATCTGAGCATACAAATTCTCTGATAGCATTATGGCTAAGGTCCATTTTTCATCGCACACTGCGTTTGCAAACTCGACCACACCTTTCAAATGTATACCTTATCTCATAGTACTAAGATTACGTTTCTCACAACCAGCTCAGAACCAACTTTGTCTTTATTGTTATCCATCTTCATGCTATTCAAGGATTCAAGCGCAAAGCAAAACTTATACTATATCCTAAATCTGTCAGCAGCAAGTGTTAAGCAATACAAAGTACTAGATAAACAACTTAGAGTAATAACCTGGATTTAAGATGCTGTTGGAAAAAGTTATGATGTAGTCAGGACATATTCAGCATGTTTGCTGAATAAAATCTTTTTTCTCTGTGTGTGGAAAGAAAATGAAGTCAGTTTTTCTTTTTCCTGGGATCCATCTTGTAAACTGAAACATAAAAATAAAATAGAATTTGAATTTCATTATTTCAGTTTCCTACTGGAAGGATCGCAAATCCTTGGCAAAATTATGCATTATTAGGTGATATCCAAGGGGAGAAAATACAAATTACAGAGGCACCATATGTTGTTTAATATTTAAGGTGAACTCATACCTAGCGTTGTCCTAGGGCATAAAGCATGTATTATTGAGAACCAATAAGAATCTAGAATTTACTATGGCCCAAAATCTGAATAAATGATAATAATAGAAATCCAGGACATGTGGATAAATGTGACTTTGTTTTACTTAATTTAAGTTACCTATTATCTAAGGTTTACCACATCTTGAAAATGTAGGGGGAAAAGTGCAACCCCTAATTCTGTATTTTTAGCCATTCCATATTATGTGAAGTCTCCAAGTTCACCCTTTAATTTCTGAGTCTTAAAAAGTTTATGGTATTTTCTGTTTCTGAACTTCTGTTTTTCCTCTATACCATTTATACCACATGCCATGTTCAGCAAACATAAAAGTCCTCTCCTGATTTCCATAAGACACTATAATAAAAAAAGAAAATTATACAAAATTCACTCACCTAAAGCACATAAATAATTTTACTCATGAATTGAGCTCCTTGAAGAGGTTCCAAATCACACTGCAGTCCATGAAAGCTGTGGATTATTCACATAACCATTATTGGTTTTTCTCTCTTGCCACACCCAGACTCTCTTTCCTCCTGGGATCACCTCCAAGAAACTTCTTGTTCCCAAATTCTGTCATGAGTTCTTCTTTTAGAGAAATCTAATTAAAAATATCCATACCCAATCTCTTATTTAGGCATTATAAATCAATGGGTTGTGATAGCAAAATGAGGTAGTTTGTGTAAAACTCACTAGCGGTTTTTGAAATGATTAACCCCAAAATAAAATGGTTGTAATTCATGGAATCAATAAAGTGACCCTTTGCATTTCGTTCTTTCACTCTTCCTTCAAGATTCAAACCGGGGGGTGGGTGGATTAGATGGTGTCACTTGCCTAGTTATGATCTTGGTATGGCTTGTTCACGAAATGGCTCCTGTGTGACAACATCTGCGAAGATGACATCAGGTATGAACATGTCTCTAAGGAAGGATCAGTTGGGAACACACATGACCTCCTCCTGGAGTTTTAGCTCCCATTTTATTTGTTACTTTCATAGACGGCATGAAGGCTCAGAAAGATTCTGTGACTTGCCAAAGTTATGCAATCAACTAGTGGTAGAACAGACATTGTCCCCATCTCCTTTGATTATAGATCAAGTATTCTTCCTTCTACAATGTCAGTGGGGAAAAGGAACACTGGTCATGTTTTGGTACGAATGATAATAAAAAAAAGCTGAAGATGTACTTAATGTACCTATCCCTAGATTGTGGAACATTAGAGAGACTGTTTCTTTCTTGTGCTATTATGCTTCAATGAGTTGCAGAGAAAATAAGCTATTGATTTTCCAAATCTTTTTGCAATCTATTGGTAAAAAATAAATGCTACGTTTTCCAACTGTGCTCTAAAATGCTGACAATCAACAAACATACAGTGATGTTTACCACCAAAGAATTCCTTTGAGCTTCAAGAATGGATGTTACAAGGTTACTAAACTCTATCTCAAGGCAAATTGACTGGAATGGAATCAAGAAAGAACAAAGGGCTACACTGTGAGGACAAAGAAAAATAATACAGCATTAGAGTGAAATGTGTTCAAATTCCAGTTGGAGGAAGACAAATCTGGCATGAAGGGATCAGTCATACTCTACTTTATTACTATTATTAGATGGGAAGCCCTGGGCTACTTAAGACAAAGAAATAGACCCAATAGGCAATGGGCATCAGATCAGCAGACCCAATTTTAACCCAAAGGCATAGTTTGACAGTTTTGTGCTGCGGAAAAGACTTTTGGGTCTCAATAACTCACCCTAAATATCCCCATTCTTGATTGCATCATCAGCCAATGGGTTATCTTTGAGTTCAAAGGATGGCATTACTAATATATAAAAGGTCTTCAGCCTATTCAGGGAGCAGGCATTCTATATAAATCTAAAATAATATATTCCCTGAGAAATAATACAATTTTTAGCACCAAAAAAACTTTCTGGTTTCCAAGAACAAATGTCACTGCTGAGGTGAAATTACATATTTCTGAAGCTCAGCTCAAGGTAAGGAAGTTTTTAAAATAAACCATGGGGCTACGACCCCATCTCACAAGCTACCCACATTAAATTCACTTTATAAATCCCTAAAACAACAACACATACTAAAATCCCTTAGAAAGTCAGATAAAGTAACCTTCTTGGGTAATCAGATGCTATTATTTTTAGGACATGTTTTATAGAACAATTTTCTGTGTTTTTGCAATAAAGAAAATTATTTTGATCTTTGTGCACCCAAGTTTGTAAAAAAAAAAAAATTACAAAGTCTCCTATTTCTAACTGTAAACCAGTGCAGACTTCAGAGGAACTTTTGACTCTGTTTTTGTTTTATGTGTGTGTGTGTGTGTGCGCGCGCTAACTTGGCAGTGAATAGAATGTTTTGATCCACGTTGAATCTGGTACTTATGATTTTGTGCATTCAGTTAGATTTCAGATAAAGGTAGCTAAATGCATCTGCATTCCTATTAGAGATAGGAGGAAAATTACCAAAGCAGTAAGAATTAATTATTTTAATTAACTCAATTATTAGGTGCATAGAGAGGTTTATACTTAAATTTGAAGGTAATCAGAAGTCAACCAGGAACTCAATTTTTCCCAAATGTTTTGAAATTAAAAAATACTCTTGAGCAGATCTTCCCAAAGAGAAGCAAACATGCCCGCAAGTCGAACAGTAAGTGTCCAGCCATTATTTAAAGAGAGGGGACTTTTGATTGAATGACAGGAGTAGCCAGGGAAAGGCCTGGATGATTTGTGTTTTATGAAATGGTCATTCCAGGTGGAAATGATAGCTTTGCCTTTCTTATAATAAAGAATGGAATTTTCTTCTATTTCATTTTTTAAAAATTAATTTATTTATTAATCTATTTTTTCTCTTACAGCGTTTGCTTTCTTTTCTTGGTGTAGCCCCCTTAGAATTTCCATCACCAGTTCACCCGTGCACCATCACCACAGTCTCTTGTGTTCCTCCTATCCCTGCTCTGATCCCAATCCCTTCCTCTTCCCTCCCTAATGTCTCTGATTGTAGTTGTCTGTTCATTCTTTTTTTGTTTAGTTGTGGTTTTTGTTTGGTTGTTGATTTTATTGTTATTTTCCTTTTCTTATTCACCTATATTCCTCCTATGAGTGAGACCATCTGGTATTTTCCTTTTTCCTTCTGGCTCATAAAAAAAATACTCTCAAAGAAGACAGCGGGGGGGGGGGGGCGAGGGGGGCGGGTCACAACAGAGCAGAAAAGAGCACAAGGTGATGTGGTGATGGTTCATGGGTGCTATGGTGGTGGGAAAACTATGGTGACTACACCCGAGGCGAGAAGCCAATTATTGTATAAAAATGACCAACGATGTAAAAAAATATTCTCAAATATCTTATTTTAATAAGAAGGTTTGGATGACCCTAGACACATTCTTTTTTTAATATAATACAGAATGTCAGATAAAAGTAAATGGATTTGGCTTAATTTATACCTAAATAGTGTCTCAGAAGACTTTGGAAAAGTTTAGCAACTCATAATTCACACGTATATTGTACTTTTTATGACCCAGTTATTTTTCTGAGTTTCATATGTTTATGTTTATCTATATGTATATGCATTAACATACATACATAGACATTAATGCATTTTATCCTTATATAATAACCCTGGGAAATAGGTATTGATAAGTAACATCCTCACTTTACAGGAAGGAAAACGAGTCACTGAGAAGATATAGAACTTGTCTAAGCCTACATTGCAGGTAAGAATGAGGGTGGAAAATACAGTACGTTGACGCTAGAGCCTGCGCTCTTTACCATTACACTATGTTACCCTGAGATCAGGTTACTGTGTTCTTACTCAGTTTTTTCTTGTGGGAAGGAAATACTTAAAACAACAATTTCTGGATAGTAGAGGTGCTGTGGGTGCAAATGTGAGACAGAATGGGCATACTCTGTAGTTTTTTCTTATGTGATCAGTTTTGGGTTTTGGGATTCTGTTTCTAAAACGAGTTAAAGGGATTAGTCTAGACCTGAACTATCCAATATGGTAGCCCTTTGGCCTCATGTGGCTACTGGGTGCATGGCAGGCACCGCACAGCATCAGATTGCCCTATGTGCAAAACACACACCAAGTTTCAAAGCCTAAGAATGAAGAAAAAAATTGTGAAATAACTTCTGATTTTGATACTGGTTATGTGTTGAAATAAGACTTTCCATATATTATGGAAGATAAAAAATATTCAAATTTATTTCATCTATTTATTTTTATATCTGATGTGAGTACTAGAAACATTGACATTCCACATGGGGTTCAGTTTGTGATTCACATGATACTGCTGTTGGATTAAAGTTATGCCAACAGTTCTTTGTCTACATGGCCACTGAGATTGCCAAGCACAACACCCTTGTAGGGTCAGGCGGGAAGATGCACACTTTCACTTTAATATCAAGATTTTCTCACTTGTTCAAGAACATTTTAGAATGCAAATGCATGACAGTGACACTATAAAAATAACTCAAGTCCACTCTAAGTCATTAAAAAAGTTAATTACTTGCAAATGTTGCTGTTTGTTATTGGGAACAAATTATTTGGTCACACTTCAAACTGAGTTGTCATTCTTTTGTTATTGGGAACAAATTATTTGGTCACACTTCAAACTGAGTTGTCATTCTGGTGTGTCGAGATATCACAAGCATCCTAGATATTTCTAATTATCCTTCTCGTTCTGAGATCCCTTTTTTTTGGTTAGATTCCTTCTATTCAGTAGTCAAATCCAGCTGTGGTCTTTTTCTATCAGATTACTATGGAGAAATAAAGATGCAAAAGAGAACACGCAATGTATTTATAAATCGCATCATATCAGGTGTGCAATTGGTGCTCTCCTTGCAATGACTCAACCTATGTTTTGATATTATGACGGTGCAAAAGCAATACACATTTAGTAGAAACCACACTTTGAATTTTGATCTTTTGCTGGGTTAGTGATTCTCTTTCCTGATACTGGGAACAGTCACGTGGTCGCCAGGGTAAATAGCCAGCAGCCCACAGTGCATTGTGTTGCCAGCATTCTCCAGCCATTCTTGTTTGTTCACTTTTCAGTGCAGTATTAAAATAAATTACATAAGATTTTCAACAACACATTATAAAATAGGTTTTATGTTAGATGACTTTACCCAACTAAGTTAAAAGTTTTGAGTACATATAAAGTAGGCGGGACTAAGCTATCATGTTCTGTAGATTAGTTATATTAAATACATTTTGTAATACTTCTAACATTTTCAACTTTCTTTTAGAGAATTATTATTATTATTTTTTTTTGCATAGAAATTGGGTATAGGTCAGAGGTACAGGGGGTGAGAGGATTCACCAGAGACAGAGTGAGGAGCAGAACAGGTAGATCTACTGAAATATACTGCTGAGGGGAGCAGTGGGCGAGACAGAAGAGATCTGCCATATGGGTTAGCTCCCTGGCCGGGGATCGAACTCAGGCCATAGAGGTGATAGCGCTGAGATTTAACTTTCAGGCCAGCAGGAAGGACCCATTTTCAACTTACAATAGGTATATCAGGATATACCCACACAGCAAATCCATGAAGATGTGTTCTGTCAATGTTCTCCTCTTTCTTAAAGAGGAGTTAAAGATCTTAGGAGGTTGCCAACAGTTACCACGCTACAGGAAAGCAAATTTAAGGTGCTGGACCTAAATGACCCAAACAGGCACATGGACCTGGTGTTCCTCTTGTGGTTTTGTAGTTCTGCCTCTGGGTTTGCTTGTCTTCACAAACACCTATGTTCCACCTACACCAGTATGTGGAAAGAGCTGCTACTCCCAGTTTCCACTGTGAGGGCTTATTGGCATCAAGACACTTAGAGCAACTGTCCCAACAAGTTCTGTGTATAATCTGCTTGTTTGTTTTTGTTCCTGCATCTTGTGAGTTGGACAATAAAGATTAGCGTCAGGTTAAAAGTCATGTCTTAAAAATTTGTCACCATAAAGGTGTTGTGTGGTGATCCATGGATTGTAGAAGGTATTTATAATTAAAATAATAGTAGTTCAGAGAGGAATTAAATTCTTCAATTTTTAAAATAATTTTGTCATTTTTTTCAGGAAATTCATCAAGTATACTATAAATATATCTCCAATAAAATTTACTAGGTTTATCAAATAAGGGAAGTTGGAGACAAAGATTAAAAACCATTCTTCCCACTAAACTTCCCCTCCCATCTTTCAAATATAACACCAGATCATAACAACACAGTTGGAAGAGGCCATCTTTCTACTCTCAAGGGATTAATTTGTAGTATAATTGTTGTCAAAGTATGATTCCTGGACCAGTAGCATTAGCATCACATGGGAACTGGAAATGCTAATTCTTGGATCTCACCTCATACTTACCAGAACAGCACTCAGGAGGTGAATCCCAGCAATTGATTTCTTGTTTTGCAATTGTCTATCGACACTCTTGCATTATAACATTATATAAGTTTCACATGTGCACCATTATAAATCAATGTCTGAATATATTATATTAAATTTACCACTAAAGTCTAATTTTATCCTTTACTATACAATTGATATGTTTTACTCATTTTACTCCCTCTCATTCCCCTCTCTTCTGGAAAGCACTAATTTAATCTAAGTCTAAAACTTTATTTTTGTTTTAGTGATTTCATTTGTTTAATTGTTGTCTTTAAATTCTACATATAAGTGAAATCATATAATATTTGTCTTTCTCCATCTGACCTATTTCAATAAATATAATATATTCTAGGTTCATCTACCCACTTTATTACAAATTGCAGAACTTCATCTTTTTTGTTTTACAGCGGAAGAGTATTTCATTGTGTATACACACTGTGTCATTTTTATAGTTATCTGTTGATTTTTTTTTTTAGTATTTTTTATTAGATTTATTTAATTGTATTTGACATCATTTGTATTCCCCAGGGATTCCCACAACCATTTCACCAGTGCACCATCAACTCAGTCCCTTGTGTTCTTTCTGCCCTCATCCCAGTTTTTGCTCTCTCCTCCCACCCCCCCCTTTGGTTTATCTTTGACCTTTTGATCTTATTGAGTTTGTTTGTAATTGCCCATTTCCTTGAGTTTTCTCTCTCTCTCTTTTTTTTTTTTTGGTTTTGTTTTTTCTTCTTTTTAAAAATTTTTGTTGTAGTTGTTGTCCTTTCACATTCCTTCTAAAAGTGAAGCCATCCAATATTTTCCTCTTGCCTTCTGACTTGTTTCCTTGAGTATAATTCCTTCTAGCTCCATGTTGACGGTTTTTTGTTCCAGTTCATGGCTATCATAAAAGTGCTGTCATAAACGTAGGGGTGAATATGTATCTTTAAATTAGTGTTTTTCTATTTTTAAGATAAATACCAGAAATGGAATAACTGAATCACGTGGAATTTCTATTTTTATTCTTAATTGCTTAAGGAACCTCCATAGTGCTTTCCATAGTGACCACACCAATTTCCATTCTCACTGACAGTGTGCAAGGGTTCCTTCTCGCTACATCCTCTTCACACTTGTTTCCCATCTTTTGGATTATAGCTGTTTTCACAGGTGTGTATTGATATCATTGTTGTGTTGGTTTACATTTCCCTTTTCATGTGCCTGTTGCCTGTTTGTTTGACTTCTTTGGAAAAGTGGCAGTTCAGACCCTCTGCCCACTTTTATAATCAGGTTAGTTTTTTTGTTTTTTTTCCCGTTGTTGAATGTTAGGAATTATTTATTTATATTGGATATTTAATCCCCTCTTGGACATTTGATGTGCCAATATCTTCTCCCATTCAGTGGGGTGTTTTTAATTTTCATAGTTTAATTTTTTATAAAAAGTAGAACTTATTTTTTTATTTGCTTTTGTTTCCCATGCCATTAGCATCGAGTCCCCAAAGAGTTCTCTAAAACTGAATTAGGGGTCTATTGACTATGTTTTCTTTCATGTATTTTATGATTTCAAGTCTTACATGCAAGTCTTTAATCCACTTTGAATTAACTTTTGTTTATGTTGTTAGGTAGTGGCCTAGTTTTGTTCTTTTGCATGTGGCTCTCCAGTTTTCCCAGAGTCATTTGTTGAAGACCTTCTTTTGTTGTATTGCATATTCTTGACTCTTTTGTCGTAAATTAATTGTCCATATAAGGGTGGCTTTATTTATAGACTTCCAAATAGCAATTGGTTTTAACAAGTCCTTTAGGAGATTCTCATGCATGTTAGAGTTTGACAACCTGTGTTGTGTTGGTACCTGCTGGTGTGGTCATCAGCGAGTTTACATGGACAGAAAACCATCCACAATATCAGCCTCCTTCATACAGTTGCCTGTGATTGAACTACCTTCCCCAAACTTGGAAACTCTTCAGAAGTTGTACCACAGCTACTTTTGGAAGCTGAGCAACAATAGACTTATGGGGATACAAAAGCCCTGTCCCTTTCTTTAAGATAGGAGAACTCTTGTGTGAGGTATTCTCCAGAGCTCCTCTGTGGGTTCACATCAAGGTTAGACTTCACCTGGTAACATGTTCTTGCAAGAAGAACTTGAACTTCTTTGTTTGGCTCTCACTTTTTTATATAGTTCATCTGAGAACCAACCTCCCTATAGCACACACACCTGAATTTTTGTCTCAGTCTTTGCTTCTAGGTAACCTATTCACCTACTTTCACAGGTCAGAGTACTATGTCCTGCCAGTTTGTGGAAATAAAGTTTGATAAATATCGCCAGTAGCTGGTTTGGCCCTATAACAGCAGACCTAATAGTTGCAATAGAGATTGTATCGTTCACAAAGCCTATGATTGTCTAACTCTATTTGGAAAAGTTTGCAGAGGTTGGCCTGTGACATTCACAAGGTCAAAATAGACTAAAGAGAGAAGGAAGTTAATGACTCTACTATGTGTTACGTATGTTATAAGCAGAAGTGTGCTGGAACCAGTTGTGGGTCATAACATCGGTGCTTGAAATTAGCCATGAATGGAATATTTGCAATGTTCGTATTGGAAAATGCTACCAATAAGATTTCTGGGGGCATAGGGGAGCCAGTGTTAAGCACTTACCAGTCTGATTATAAACCAGATGCCTTATATCCTTTAGCATGGCATATAGAATCCAAACTCTCTATTTGTCGGCAGGAGGAAGATGGAATTAACTCTGTTCCTGAGTTGAGATTCCCCCCCGCCTCCCACATGTATGTGAAAGCACTCTTAAAACATGGTTTTAAAATATTTTTCTCAAAAGGAAACATAATTAACTGTGGTGTATTAGAAGTGGTAGACTCATTTAATGAATATCTCCATGACCTCAGCCCCTGGGCCATTTCTCTCTTGTGGTCACACCATTTCTAAAGTGTGTGTGTGTGTATATGTGTGTGTGCACGCACGCACGCATGTGCTATAGCACTGGGATATCTACTAAATTTCCACTCACGTGTGCTACTCCCTTACTTCTCTCTTGTGGCTCCCTTTTCTTCTTGTGCTCAACCTAGATAGTTCTGCTAACAGATTCTCTTGGGTATACCTTGAATCTCAGCATTAACAAATTCCTTACAAATAATCTAAAAATTTAATAGTCCTCTGTATTTCTATTCTCAGCCATCTCCTCTTTGGCCTAGTAGGATTGGCTAATGAGCTCTAGCTAGTTAGCACTTTAAGACTGAGGACATTGGGGAGTTTTTTACTTTATTCTTCTAAAATATGAATGGCTAGGAGATAGTGGGTTCCACATAAATTCCATCTGGGATCAATATAGCAGCCAGACCATAAGATAATCCCCGATGTTCTCTACTTTTTATTATTTACTTTCTGTGTAGCTCTTGAGCTCTGATACATAGAAACCATGCTAGTTAATAAATATTGTTGTATTAAGCTGCTAAGTTTGGGATCATTTGTTATGCAACAATAAAAAAAAAGTAATACATATACTTATTTCCTTTCATGGAGGTTCACAAGCAATTACAATTTGAAATTACCATGTAAATGTAAAAGCTAGTATATCCCAGCAGTCACTGGGGGACAAATCTTTTGTACTCTGGTAAATCTTTTGTACTCTGGTAAACTAAAAGTATTTCAACTCCAAAGATAAGGAAAGTCACGCTAACCTGTAAATTCTCTGTTATGCTTTACTGCCTCACCACCAAACAGCTCATCAGCAAGCCAAGTTACTCTTCCAGGTCAAAGATATCAATTTGACTTAATCATTCAGGCTTGCAACAGATTTTATTTAATCTTGATATATAATTTTGTGGCTGAATCACCTGAAAATGTTCTTCCTAGCATTGAAGTCATAACAGACATTTATGATAGAGCTTTAATGCTCCATGAGTTGGTAATACTGCTGCAAACCCTTGGTCCCCAAGGCCACCTCTTCAAATCTGACTGACATAATAAATTGCTCTCTTTCCTGCAAAGACCATTGTGTTTGGGATTCTTTTTCCAAAGTGAAATTCCTCTGAATGATTGAGCACACTATTTTGTACCTTTTCCAAGTTACTCATGAGGTTACAAATACCTTTCTTAAAACTCTTATTCTTAATTGGAACTTTAGCTTTGCATCTTTACTCCTCCCTCTTTTAAAAACTTCTTGCATTGAGAGGGAAAGACTCTAAGGTTTCTTGAAAGTAATATTTAAGGCATGCAAGTCATTAACCATTTTACATTTCTTAGACTTCTCAGAAATCTTTTTGTTTGCTCTTTAGGAGTCAACTTTTTTCCACTCTCTGCAGTGATGTGGTCTAGGGTGCACTTTTCATTTATGATTATAGCCATAAAAATGTCTCCAGTCATTTATGACCCCCAATGAAACAAGTCCTTCCTTTGTTGCCAATTTGATACCTATCCTAAAATCTCAATGTGAGAACAAATTCTCTGAAGTAGAGGTCTAGCTGGCAAAAGTTAGCAGGAAAAAATAATACGTCTTTGGCATCTTCTGTTCTATTACTTCCAATCCTCTTTTGCACCCTTTCTTTTTCCCTCCTCTGGATCCCCTTCTAACACATCCACATAGTCCCTGTCCAGTCCTCTTCTGCACCAAACCACATTTCTCAACTTTAGCTCCAAATCAAATTTATCTTGCCTTATGATGTGGTTTACAAATGTTCTTTATAGTGAGATCCTAGTAAAGTCTGTATGTGCCTCCAGTAGACAGACAAAGGTAGTGCTGTTTTATATATTTATTTGTAATCTACAATTATTAAATTCACGTATTGTAATTTCAGTCAGGAGACTATTGAGGATGTAGCTTGACCCTAGTTATAAAGTTAGGGATAACTTTGGTATTTGGAGTCTTATACCATAGTTCTTATACTTTATATACTTTCAGTAAAATTTTCTCATCTTCTAAAATATTTTTTGCATATAAAGTTAAAAATACTCTACTGCAAACAAGTAAGTTGTGACAAATGGTAACATTTGAAACAATTTGCCTTGAAATGCCAAATTTGACTTCAAACATATATGTCCACAAATTAGAAAGTGAAACTAAAAGTCCCTTTGTTTTAAACTAGACCTATTATCTATTAGAGATATCAAATTTTGTTACGCATTCATTGCGGAACACTAGAAAATGTTTTCCAAATATATTTAGTGACAGAACATTCCAATATGTCATTTTAAGCCATTCTTTCAATGCTAATATCCTCAATGATATTGAAACTTCAAAAATTCTATTTTTGTTATGTTCCTGATATTTGATGAAGTGTTTCATAGTTCAGATGATTCTTTATAAGACCAGATCAAGCTTACTAGGTCAAAAAAGAGAAATCCAGCAAGATGCTCTGGATGGACAGCTGTATTAATTTGAAGTACAGTTAGTTAATGGATTCTCTTTATACTTCAGAATTACTGGCCCTTCCCAACTGATCTTTCTCTCTATGGGTGGTCCAAACACAGGAATTGGCTTAAAAGGGGTTGTTTTTACTTTGCTCTCACTACATAGGCTTCCGCCATGTAGTAGCCAGTGCTTAGGTCCAGGTCAAGGAAGAATTAGCGAAGTGCAGAAACTGGATTCTACATATCCTGGGGTTCAGTCTCATTCTCTTCTCCATAACTTTGTTCCTTTCACCCTCTCCTCTGGCACCTCCCCCTCTTCTCACACAGATTCATTAAATCTTAACCAGGCGAGGCTTTACCTCAGTTGACATCACCTGCTGTTTTATACAGTGGGCCATTCATATAAACGTAAGAAATAGCACCCCTGTGTAGCCATAAGACAGTGCTATGTATCTTCTTTTCTTACTTTATGGATAAAGATGTACAAGATATATATCCTATATCCCCTCATTGTACAAGTTCCTGTAAAACTTCTTCAGGTAGTGACCAAATTTGGATATCATCATTCGTATTATTCCAGAGAACTCACACTAATTGGAAGACCACCCTGTCATAAAAATGACAATATTGGTGCTATCATCCAATACCTTTGACAGATATTGGTCATCTGAACACATTTCAGCAATATTTTGATGAGAACCTCCTTTCCTGTCATGCTTGATGCCATTATTTCTGCAGCATCAGCACAGGGAGTCTGATACAGAAGTGCTAAATGATATGATGGCAAGTTGAGAACCTAGGGGTTACGTCTCAGTCTCAGCATTATTACTACTACGGCCTGAGTTTGATCCAAGGCCAGGTTGCTGAACCACATGTGGCGCAACAGACCTCTCCTGTTTTGCCTGCTGCTCCCCTGAGCAGTGTATTTCAATGAATTCACCTGTTCTACTCCCCACGCTGTCTCTGGTGATTCCTTTCACAAACCTGTCCCTCCTCCCTGCTCCTGCCCTCCCCACATCTGATCTACACCTCAGTTCTTCTATGCAAAAAAAAGAAAAGCAATAAATACAAATTTTTAAAAGATACAAGCATTTAACAATATATTCCTCACCTGCTGACCCCATATTTTCCAACACCAGTCATCCTGATGTTCAACTGACTGAGCAAGCTAGTCAAAAAATAAAGTCAAGATCACAAGGTCAGTTCTTTTTGTGTTCAGTTGAATTAAATTTAAAATGATTACAATCTCACTGGTGAAATATGTAGGGCAAAGGTGGATGGATACTCCTTATCATCAGGCAAAGGCACATACATTACATTGTTTTTGTCTGTTGATGTAGTTCCTGCAGCAATTCTTTACCCTTACTCACATTGCCACATTGCAGTGACTCCTTTATACAGTATTATTGGGTATCTTTTTTGAACATTTGAAACTTATTTGTAGAGCATGATAATGTATTTTAATCTTCATGTCTAAACTTTGCTTGTGTACTGTTTTCTATTAAGCTGGGCAATTTCTTGCTGAAGGAAGTTAAAATTCTTATTTTTATACTCAGTGTGTTGGCTCTAAATATGGCATTAGGAAAAGCTATAGGAGAAGGTGGAGAAATTTCACCACATAAAGCACCCTGAGCATGTGTGCACTTTTTATTGCTTTCCAAAGGTGAAACAAAGTGCCTAATAACTGCCTCTATGCTCTATTGTCTTCCAGAGACTCATTGTGAGCATTTTCACTGCAAGACTCATTTCACACTGTCGCCAATGTGACCCCTTTACTAATCTTACAGGTGAGTGTGTCATTTCCTTTGTGTCTGCTCTGTCTCTCTATTCTTGCAACTTTTTTTTTTTTTTGCTTTATTTCTTTAGGTTGTGCTATGTTTCTGCTTTAAAGAGTAATTTTGTCGCCTTTATCTGAAATTTTATAATATTTGTAAATATAAATGACAGAACAAAACATTTAAAATTTGCAAAGGCTAGAACTCTGACATCATCAAGGCAAAATGTGTTCTGTGTTCTCCTATTGCATATGCCCTGTGCTGGCTGGGTGCAGATTCTGCACTGAACATGCACCGCCCCCAGGTGTTCATCTGTACAATCTGATATGTGCAGATGTGCTCACTGCTGCAGAAAACTGTAAGGGCAGACTTTAAACCTTCTCGTCTGTGACTTCTTCAGTGGAATATATGCAGAAGGATAGTGGGGAGCTATTAGACGGCAACCTAATTGTGTTGGCAATGTGGTTTAAATTGATGGTCTTTAATGTGTTAAAAAATTTTAACTCTTAACACATTCAAGCATGTACTTTATTAAAGTTTTAAAATATAAAAAAAATAGAACTTGAATCAAATATAAGTTGGGTCCCTAAATCACATTCTGAATGCAGTTTGCTAGCCATTGCTTTAGTGAATCTGAACTCCCTTTAAACTCAAATTGATACATGAATGACTAGAAATACATTAACTTGCTTATTTAGAAAAGGATCCTTGTTGGGCTTCCCTGGTGGCGCAGTGGGTTAAGCAATGCACTAGGAAGCAAACCGCAGCCACTGCAGCATGAGTTCAATCCCTGCTGCCGGCCAGGGAGGGGGCCCACATGGTGTTGCAGACCTCTCCTGCTGTGCCCGCTGCTCCCCTCAGCAGTATACTTCTGTTGATCTGCCTGTTCTGCTCCATGCTTCCTGTGGTGAATCCTCTCACCCCTCCCCCCACACCTCTGGCCTGTACCCCAGTGCTTGTATGCATAAATAAATAAATCTTTAAAAAAAAAGAAAAGGATCCTTGCTAACCCAAATACAGCTCAGATTGGCAGTATTTCAGGAAGTACAACAGATTCTAAGAATTACCCTGTGACCCGGCTAAAAAGTAGAAGCCTCCACCTCATACCTTTTGATTCAGATTCAATAAATCTGAGGTTGATCCCAATATAAATTTTCAAAAGTCCCATTGGGGGTTCTGATACAAGTTGTATGCACATTTTATTTTGAAAAATGCTTCTCTAGAAGTTCCACTGATCTGAAAGAAAGCCAGTGATAGTGGTCTTCCCCTGAGAGCTATTTGAACTGTTTGAATGTGGTTCCTTTGAGTGCCATATGTTCACTTCAGACTTGGTTGTTAAATACAAATTTTGAGTTCCTATTGCAGAGCTCTTTCATTTGTTGCTTCAAGATAGCTGGCAGTGGCCTTTAAAATAGACAGGTATTACAGAATCCAGAGAAACCTAGTAAAGTTAATTAACTTTATCACCATAATTTTTCCCAGCTGTCCATTAGTGGGGTTTCCACGAAGAGAAATTTTCCCCTCACACTAATAATTCTTTGACTCAGAGTAAGGGCGATATAAATGTAATGTGTCATTCTGTTCTAGAGAGCAAATCTGACCAGTCATCTGTGTGTTGTCACTGAGAAGCACAAAGAACACCCGTCTGAAGACTTTGTCAGTTTGGGGGAGCAATACTGATAGTTACTTTGGAAATCTCCATCCATCTTTCTCCAGCTGACAATGTGATACTATAATAAGGTAATCCCTAGGGAAAGGGGAGGTTCCAGGTTCCCTGCCCCACTCAAATGAGGGTGGAACTGAGCAGGTAAGAGAAGAAGCTGGAGAGAAGACTGGATAAGGAAGGAAGCAGGATGGTAAGCAAGGAGACCTGGAAGAGGCACATGGGGCAGAGAGACATGTGAAGAAATTACATTTTCTTCTTGGTCCTGGACTGGTTAGAACAGATGCGGGTGAGAGACCTGTGGGGAGGTTAACAATGGCAGCTTTTGTCTTGTTTCTGATTTTGCTCTTTTCCTCCCAGACTTGTCTGACTGTTTCTAACCCTTTCCTATGGGTCTCCATGGGAAGGAGCTTTCGACTTATGGCAGGCTTTCGGGCCTTGCTTTGGGCCAATTCTATTTGGCTGGATTTTTGCCCACGGGGGATGGGCAACTTTGGTTGTTTGATTTAGTAACTATACTCTTTGTCTTTTCTGTATCATTCACTAATTGTACTAAGGTTCCTTTCCATTAAAAGTCTTACATGTTTTGTCTTGACGTGGCAGATGGGAGAACCTAGTAAGAGCAGTCAGGTTTGGGGGTTCTAGGGTACCCCTTTCCTAGTCCTGTAACAGTACCAGGGGGAGATAATCACTGGGTTCCTTTTTCCTATTCCATCGACCATCATCACTTGGATGTCCTTTTCTCTTTGACTGAGTTTTCTTCAGATCTTGAGGCCTGTGTGCAAATTGTTTAATTAGGCACATGAGATAGGATAAGGAAAAAGTTGATACAGGCTAGAAGTTGTGTCATTAAGCAAATTATCCTGTGGGCAAATGGAGCGCCATCTGAAACTGTAGGGGCTAGTGAATCACAACCCCAAGAGTTGTTCTCTACAAGGGAGAAGGAACTGGGGTAAATAAATATTAACTTCCTGTACTAAGTGGTGAATGACTGCTTCTGGGAGCTGTTTTGACTCCCCTTCCATACAAGTTAAAGAGACTTATAGGGCAGAAAAAAGATGAACTCAGGGAGAGAGCACTGAGTTTATGCAGAAAGCAGCTTCTGGAATGCTGAGAAGTTCAAGCATGACTTAAAGGCAAATGCTGCATTTATTGACCACGGTGTTTTTAGCCTCATGAAAATCGTTAGCCGTGGGGCCTGCAATTCTATCCCAATTGACAGAGTTCCTTCTGGATGCACTTTCTTGTCCAGACCTAAGTGAATCAAGGTTTTGGAGCAGGCCCAGAGTTTGAGGACCCCAGGAGGCTCTCTTTAGGGTCTTGTTTTAGGTGAGGAAAACATTCAACATCAAGACAGAGTTAAGCAGCAAAGAAAAGATTTATTGATAGATGAGAGAAAGGACATAAAACTCTTTGAGCAGAGAGGGATCCTGAATGGGTGGCCACTGAGGGGCTGGAAAGCAGGAATTTATATATATATATACATACATATATATATATACACACACACACAGAGAGAGAGAGAGAGAGAGAGAGAGGCAAGGAGTGGGGGTTTGGTCCTTGATGTCTTCGGTTGTGGGTTGTTTCTTCCAGATTGGCTAGGCCTGTCAGTGAGGAGAGGGGGATCTTTTAGGCTACTGCGACCCACTGAGTTTGCCCACTTTACCTGGCTTACCTTTATAAAACTAGCTTTATTCCCTTGCTTTAACATTGTGGTTATTATGTTGGAGTTCTGAACATTCCACTCTTTACTGGTTTGTGGGGGAGGCACCCTACTGGTCTGGGATTATTCTGCAATCAGACTGAAAAATGAACCTAAGGCATCTGGTGGGGGGGGAGGGGGGTGTTGGGGGGGGTTGGGAGGGAGAGAGGGGGGCTCTCCTGGCTCCAACTGATTGTTTCATGATCAGGCTGATAAGTGGATTTAGGGGATTGGGGCAGCCTATCCTAACTGACTGTGCATACCCATTTCCTAGCTTCTTCCTTCATTAGCATATGCATGTACATAATGTTAACAATATATGAATATATATGTTTCCATTGTATTTGTTCTATAAACCTGTAACCCTGCATGAATCCAATCAATCCAATAAATTTTGAGGCAAACTCCACCCCCAGCTAAGTGGTTCTTTATTATGAATATGCATTCCTCAAACTTCAGTCAATTCTTCAATGTGGTTCATAATTCCAGTTGATATTCCAGGACAGATCACTTTCCAATTTCCATTTTCACAGCAACTATTCCAAACCTTTTCTTTTCTCTTCTAACTCATCTCTCTCTTTAAATCTCCCTCCTTCTCTCTGACTTTATGAACTTTATGCTCTCCATTTATTTTTGTATAAGCATGGACACAAAAGACATCTTTACACTTTTCCTTCTATCTATCTATCTGAAGTATCTATCTGAGGATACATTTCCCTATCCATTCCCTCCAATGCTGAGAACTTAATCTACCAATTTCCCTTATACATTTTTGACTTCCTGATTTTCTTTTCCAGGAACATATAAACATTCTTGGTACAGTCACACAGGTGCCGTGCACACACATACACACACACATTTTCTTTAGATCCTACAAATAGATATGAAACCTACTCTCTCTGTTTCACTTAGCATGTTCTAAAGTTTATGTACTCTGTTAGTTACATTATGGTGTATATAATTTGTCCCCAAAACAGCATTAAAAGTAACACAGTTATTTCACATAACTGTGATTAGAAACCCCGCCCGGCAGGGCTTATGTGCAGGTTCTGGCTCAAGGTTGCTCATGAATTTCTATCCATTTCTGCTGTACCCATTTCTCCAGCAAACTGAAGTCTTCTTTGAGGCTAGAGGATCCACTTCTGAGATGACCCAGAATCATGACTCCTGGTAAAAGACCTTAGTGTTTTTTTTGTATGAGAAAGCTGCTACCTAAAGGTCTCTTCCTGTGGTTACTGAAGTGACAGCCTTCTTCACCCAGAATGAGTGGAAAACACCACAATATCTTCCATACCCCAGTTTCAAATCATGTACTATCAGTTCCATCATATTCTATACCTTTGAAGTGAGTGCGCTAAGCCTGCACTTTGGGGGAGGGAGGGAGTTCCGTTGGGGGAACTGTAAGTCCTGAAGGAACTCCACCCACTGGCCCTTAATAGACTCCACCCCAACCTCCATGCCAAGGCGGTCACAGGCACCGAGGACTACGACTCCCAGCATGCCAGGAAATGCCATGACTAACAACTTTTTGAAGAGGGAGTTGCTGGGAACTAAGGGTGGAGTTCAACAGCCATACTTAACATAAAACAGAACACAGGCGCGGGTGGGGAAATGGTTTTGCCTGACTTCATGGAGCACCATAGTTCTATCCTAGACAGCTTTACGGTAGGACATATTAACCAATTAATATATATGTGTCTGCTCCAGCTCTTCACTTCTGTTGTAAAAAACCTTTTGTTAACCTTTCAGTATGTGCTGCCCTTGGGTCTCATTCTGAGTTTTTATTAAATGTGCTGCGAGGATTCAAACGCAGGGCATCCCATTTTCCTTTGGGGTTTCCCTGTAACAGTTCCACCATTTGAAAGTAAGGGCATGGAGGAATCGAGGGCTTGTTTTGTATCAGTTGTCTCGCTCTCCACATATTTTTCCACGTAGTGCACCATGGCCTCTTCTATGCCATTGAGAGTGTTCTTCGGAGACAGGTCCAACCCTGACCTCAGCCAGCAGAGCAACAGTTCTGTTCATTATGGAGAAATATGAGCCTTGTAGTGGGGAGAAACATTAGGGTGATGCTGGAGGCGCAGGGATAAAAGAATTCACCAGGACAGAGTGCAAAACAAAAAGGGCGGATTTACTGAAATACACGCTAAGAGAAGCGGCGGGCGAGACAGAGCGGTCTGTGCATAGAGGAGGATTTGAGGCTCTCTTTTACACTGTTTTCATATGCTTTCTAACTTGGAGCAGCGGTTTGCACCAGTTATTCGCCGCAATGTCTGGTCTCGAACACTGGTCTTTGGCACAGAAACAGGAGGGCTCTGCTTCTGCAATCCTGGAGCTGGGCCGTCTTTTCTGATGAGAGTGATTGATCCAATGGCCTTGTTCCTAGGCTACCTTATCAATTCCCTTATCTAGTCCAGCCTCCCCAACCTGCCTGCTGGGCAAGGAGTGAAGGCTCTGTTTTTTAACAAACCTCCATTCTAAAAACTCAACTTTTGTGGGGACCACATTCATTTTTTTTTTTTTTCACTAGTAATGCCTTCTTTTTATTGCTCCTTTTGTCCTTCTCAACACTTGGCAGTAGCATTCCCTCAGGTGTTTCCTGTGAGGAGTCATATTCACGCCCAGGGAAACACTTATGGCTGTATGCTGATAATTCTCAATCCCCCGTTTAAATCACATATATCTCTCCTTAGCTTCTCGCTGTTCTTTCCCTACTATTTACACCATTATCTCCATAAACCCTTCAAGCCCAAGACTCTTCTGTCCTCTCTCCAGTGCTTTCTGCTTCTGAGAAGGAGAGGGGTTGGCATATTCAAATTTAAATACATTTTTTCTTGCTGTTTTACTGATAGAAGGTGCTTTATTTGAGAATACAGTTCTTATTTGTGTGATCACTCAAGCTCCATTCTAAGTGTGTATAGTGTCAGAAATAGTCTCACTGGCAGAGCTCAGAGGAAGAGCCACACTAGTATTTTCTTTCCTAATGTGCCCCAGTACTAAGGCAGAGTTGAGCCAGGACCCAGCCTTGTGTCTGCTTTCCTGAGTGTAGAAAAAAATTGAACAGAAAACTCCAAACACTTCAATAAAGTATTTTGTTCTGGATCTTGTGCTGGTGGATTTTAAATTAACTTTTCCTCACGTTGAAGTGGTAAAGTCCAGTTTTAATTTTGGTTTTGGAGTTTGGCCATCTTTAGTTCCACAACAATTTGACATATGTTCAAGTCCTTTGAGTTCTGTGGAAATGCAGACCAGAAAGTATTCTTTCATTACTCTCTGTTATTTGTATTTATGTTTTCCCTGGGGCCTTCTTAGGCAAATGATTAAGTAAGATTATATTTGGGTATTATTGGATCCTAACCCAATATCATCTCAAATACTGCCAGAAAGTATAATCTTAAATTATCCCCTCCTCCCCCAGAACTTGCTCCTTCCCCCAGGTTTTGGTGAAAATATCAATATTCACAAGTCACTCAAGACAAACTTAAATTCATCCTATAGTCTCCCCCTAGTGCACTGCCATGGGTAAACTTTTAGTCTACTTAAAATACATCTGACACCAAATATGTGGGTTTTCCACACCAAGAAACACTGATTCTCTGCAGAAACCAATTGGGTGTTCTACAATCTAATTCAGTTCTGCCACCAGTCTGAGTTAGCAAAGACCTCACAGGTTAAGGCCTCAGTCCCACAACATGACCCGTTCAATTCAGATGCCAGTCAAGTGCTTGGTCCTTTGGCTACCCATACATTTTGATTGGGCTAGAAATCAGGGGTTCTCACAGTCCCCTCTCCAGGTTCCATAATTTTCTGTAATAACGCACAAAACTGAGGGGAACACTTCACAAAGGATACAAGAGAAAAGCCAAATGAAGAGGTACATAGAACGAAGTCTGGAAAGGTCCCAAGCTTTTGGAAGTGCTCCAAGGAACAAGAGCTTCTGTCTCCTGGAGTTTGGCATGCAGATGTGTTCACTAACCTGAAAACACTCTGCAGGCCATTGTTTAGAGTTCCTAGGGAGGTTCCATTATATATACATGTTTGATTAAACTACTGGCCACTGGTGATTATATTCAATTTCTAATCCCTCTCCCCTTAGATATCAGGAGGTAGGGATGACGCTCAAATCTTATAATCACGTAGTTGATTCCTTCTGCAACCTGCTAACCATCCCCCACCCCCAAATTTTCTATGGGTTTTTAGCCATCTGTCATCTCACTAACAAAAACTGAGGGACTTATTATGAATAACAAAAGACTCACTTCTATCACTCAGGAAATGTTTTCTCAGCTTTATGCCAGGAACCAGAGACAAAAAGCAAATATGTATTTCTTATTATATCATAATAGCACAGTCTCTATTAAATTGGTTATGCAGATTAAATCACCAAAGTAACTTTGGAATCCCTGCCTCCATTTCTGTTCTTCCACGACCAAGTTGTTTGCTTTCTTAACCTTGTTCATATAAATCATTGCAGTAGTTACTTTCATAGCACATGTATTTCCTGCTATGAACTTTACTCCATATTAGGGATATTTTTCTTGTAAAGCTATACATTTCTTCACATAGCCAATGTATAGAAAAATAACAAGTACTCATGTAATAATGATTCACTTTAAAAAATATACTAAAGAGCTGAATTTCTCTGCAAACTCCACCTCCTTTTCTTCTCCCCGATTTAAAATTGTTAATCTGAATTTGGTATTAAGTATTCCCATGCTATTTTACCATGTATAATTATATCACTAAACAGTATATGGACTTTCTTTGTATAATTTATATTGTAGTGATTTTTTTTTAAGTAATATCTTTGGAGATTTTTCTGGGTTGATGAGAATGTGTCTTCTTATATATTCACTGCTGCATAATATTCTATTGTTTGAATGAGTTCAATATTTAACTATAATCTTTTGGACTTTTGTCTGTTCCTCTGATTATGCTGTTACAACTGCAGTGGCAGTCCTTGTACATGTCTATCTTTGTGCATGAGAGTTTCTCAGGAATACTTAAATAGAACTGAAGTTTCTGGATTGAGGGATAATCATGCTTAACTTGACCAATGTTACCAGTTGCTCTTATACATGGTTTCACATTTACTACTCCATCAGAGGAATATGAGAACTTCTGCTACTTTATTTCTTTACTAACAATAAGTGTTTTCAGATAAAATTATATACAATTTTGGTGTGTATTTCCAACATTTACTAGTGATATAACAAATCTTTTTATATTTACCTACCTTCTTTAATTATCTTGCTCATTTGTCCTCCATTTTTTTAACTGTAAAAATTGTATGTCTATTATTGAATTTTAAGCTATGTATAGAGAGAAATACAATCACAAGCAAAATAAAGATCCCCCCACAGATGTCTCTGTCCTAAGGTCCAGAATTGTGAATATGTACCTTTATATGGAAAATAAGGTAATGTGATTTTGCTGACATGATTAAGTTAAGAACATTGGGATGGGGAGATTATGCTAGCTCTCTGGGTGGGAGCAATGTAATCACATGAATCTTTAAAAGCAGAAAAGAGAGGCATAGATAGGTCAGAGAGATGAGTTGGGAGAAGGGGTGTTTCAAAACTTGAGAAGGACTAACCACTGTTAAATTTTGAAGATAGAAGAAGTGCAGGTGGCATATAGGAACAGTTTGGAGCTAGTAGCCAGCAAGGAAACGGTGATGTAAATCAACTAAGTTCAAGAAGCTGAATTCTGCCAGTATTCTTAATCACCAAAAAAAAAAAAAACCTAGAAAAAACCACCAAAGAAGGAATCCTCTAGAACCTGTAGAGTGGCAACAGTCCTGCCAACCCCTTGATACTTAGGTTGATGAGAGCGCTAACAAACTTGTAATAATAGAACTACAGATTTATGTTGTTTAAACCACAAAGTTTGTGGTACTTTGTGATGGCAATAATAGAAAGCTAATATACACAGAGGGTACTACTCCTTTGTCATATGTTTACTTTGAAAACATTTTCTCCTTATCTGTGGGATGTTATTGTTCTTTTGAAGTGATATTTTTTTATGCACAGAAGTTTTGAAAAACAATATGAGGTTAGATGTATCATTTTTTCTCTATTACTTATACATTATAAAATAAATCATTCTTATATACCAAGATGATAAGAACATTTTCTACCCTCCACAGTGAGGCATTTAATTTTTTTCACATGGGTTATTCACATGGTTAGGAATAATTTGTTTCCAGTGGATACAGTTTACTCCCACCTCTTTTATTGACTAGCTAATTCTTTCTTCACTGAACTGCACTTCCATCTTAGATTAAGTTGACCTGTCTTTCTGAACTCTCTCTTTGTTTTCTTTGTACCTTTGTCTCTTTCTAAATAAGTATTATAGTATCTTAATTTCAATATTTTTATAATAATAACTGCTATTTGGTATATTGAGACTCCCTATCTTGCGCTTCAATTATCTTGACTATTCTTGGTCCTTTATTCTTCCTTATGAGTTTTAAAATTACTTTTCAAGTTCTTTAAAAACCCTGTTGTTATTTTGATTGAATTGCAATGAATTTATAGATTAATTTTAGGAGAACTGACACTTATAATATTGAGTTTTCCCATCCATGAGCTTAGTTTATCTCTCAATTACTACAGTGCTCTTTTATGTTTCTGAATACTGTATTATAATCTTACCGATTTTGCATAATATTTATACATTTTCATATCTTGTAAAAATGTATGTTCTCTGTCAATTCTTGGTATTTTTAATAAAGATTTTGTACCTAGTAATATTCCTGAAGTCTTCTTTAAAACTTGTTTTAAGTTTCTTATGTTGATATTATAGTGGTTATAGTAACTATGAACAATGAATATTTTGTTCCTTTACAATATTTATACTTTAATTCCCTTTTTTCATCTTAATAGACTCATTGTAGAACTACTTATAGATTATTAAAAGTGTCTTTATCTTCCTGTAGATTTTAGAGCAAATGTTCCCATCACTTACCTTTAAGAATGTTGTTTCCTCAATTGGGGTTAATAAGTTTCTTTCTATTCTTAATTTGCAAGTATTTACTTTTTAATGTTGGTTTTATGAAATGATTTTTCTGTATCTGTTGAAAGTGATTTCTTTCTGTTAATCCGTTTATACCAAATTACATTAATTGACTTTATGATGAAAAAGATCTTTTCACCACTAGAGTAAATTCAATTTTTCTTAATCCAGTTTTTATGTATGTATATTGGAATCTGTGTACAAAAATCAGGATTAACTTTGTTTATATTTTTTTCTGCCTTTGGACATAGTGATACTGATCTGAAGTTTGTTTTTTTGTACTTTCATCTCTAAGTTTGTCTGTGAAGGTCATATCAGCCTTAAAAATAAAATACTCTGACTGCCTGCTAGATCTGGATGTAATATAGGTAAATAGAACCTTTAGAATTAATACTTCTCTTTTTAATCACCATCCAGTAAGCCTTTAAATATGAAGCATATGCATTTTCTTTGTGGTATTGTAAACCTGGATAGTCAACAATGTTGTTCAGAACTCTTTAAAAATATGGTAGGATTATATTTGTCATAACCTTCAGAATTTAGTTCAACCAACATTTTGTTGACAAAACGAGATCAAAAGTGAGCTTGCAGAAATTTTAAGGTGAAATGTACAATATGCCTTGTTTTCTTTTTCTAACTTGGCAATTGTAGAAGTAAGTTTCAAGGAAAAGTATCCATAGCTGTGGGTTCTTCAGTGACTACAATGAAGACAAAAACAGAAAAAAGAGACAAAACCTGCCCAACCACATAGAACTTATACAATGAACAAAAATTATTTGTATTAAACCACTGATATCTGGAGGTTATTTGTTACAACCAAATAATCCAGACCATCCTGACTGCTACACAGAACTACATTTATTAACAAGGACAAATAGCCACCATATGTGTTTGTGTAACAAAAGCTAATTTGAACTCCCTTATGTAAAACTGAGTCTGTTATTCATTTAAAACAGGTATTCATAATAAATTCTTCCATTGAGAAGTGAGAAATTTTGAGAATAAGAACTGTATTCATGACTACCCTCAGTCTCTTGAATAGCCTTTCTGTGTCTGGAAAAATTTCTATGTGAGGAGTTCTCTTTCCAAAGCAGAAAAAAAGAACTGAGTCTCTAGCTTCTGATGTAGCTATGGAGTGTGTGTTTGACTTCCATATAACTATGGGAGACATTAGTTTGGACATCGTTTAGAGTAGAATTCTGTTTTGATCAGGCTTCTGGACTTGGAGCATGGTAATGTTTCAAAGTCAGATTTTCATTCATAGAGTAATACAGGCACCAAGATTCTATTTCTGTATCTATACCTGTCTGTATCTCTCTCTAGCTTGATATTGGGAGAGATTTGTACAAGGAACTGACATGTGCAATTGTGTGAACTGAGGGAGCAAGTTTGAAATGTGTAGGACAGATCTTCAGGATGGGACATTAACTCCATTGACATGCGCCTAAACTACTGTTAACAGGCAGACTTTCTTGTCCCTTTTCCAGGAAAGCTACATGCCTACATTTAGGTTTTCCACTTGATTCAGTAAGGCCTACTCCTGAATCCAGAATAATCTCCATTACTTAAAATCAACTGATTAGGGATTTTATTTACACCCCCTATATCCCCTCAAAGCAACACTTAGATTAGAATTTAATTAAATGACTGTAACCCAATCAAGTTGATACAGTAAAAAAAGAAGTCATCACCTGTGCAGCATCACATCAAAGCAAGTGGCAGAAAAGCTAAGTTCTTTCCCATCACAGTGTGATAGCAGTGGCATTGATTTTTTTTTTTTTAATAGTCTATTCTGTAGCATGGTTTTACCTGTTTCCTGGAAGTTCAACCTTGTCTGTTTCTCCAGCTAGTCATTAACTCTGATAGCTACTAATATCTTTGAATAAATAAATCCCTTTCCAATTAATGTAGACATGTGAGTTTTTGTATGTTCTAACTAAGACACCTGATCGAAGTTAAATTTCATGGGGGAAAAAAATCACCTTTTGCTTGTAAGACTAAGATCCCTAGTCAGAATGACATTACAGATATTTCTGGGTTCTGTTTACACAGCCAACTTTTTTATAGGTCATATCCTTTTGCTTTTAGATTGGTAAATTCTGGAAGTCATGCCCTCTTTGTGGAATGATATTCTCCAGCTCTGCTCTTCTATTTTTCTCTGTGGGTGTCTTTGCAACAGAAGCAGACAGTAAAGTTATTGGAGATTTTCAAACCTTTTGGTCCATGGAAATGTCAATATCTCCCTTTTGCTGCTTGACATGCTCACAGCAGAGGCTGTAACTATAGATTAAGAGGGGAATGGAAGAAGAAGAAGGAGAAGAATATAACTGAACAGAAAAGAAAAAGGTAGGCTAGGGAATGAAGTTTCTATTTTAATTGAGAATACATTGAATGATAAATATCTCCCCAAACACATATATACTATGTTTTCTCTTAGCTAAATTCTTCTTTTTAAAGGCTGTTTTATGAACTATTATAAGATAGTCATACCCAAATACCCCAACTTCCAATTAATGCTATTTTATGTACCTACACATATATGTATATTCAGACCTATATATATTGATCAAAGCATTCCCTGTTATTATTTACAGTCAAATGATTTAAAATACAGTTTATGGAGACAAACTGCCTAGTTTTGCTGTTGTATTTTTTTTTATTTTTGCAGTAAATGTATGGAACATTTACCATTTTTTTTTTTATTTTTTTAAAGATTTTATTTATTTATGCATACAAGCACTGGGGTACAGGCCAGAGGTGTGGGGGGTGAGAGGATTCACCACAGAGAGCGGGGAGC
>JAGFMF010011643.1:9080806-9105191 GCA_019455555.1 Galemys pyrenaicus | reverse complement strand
CCCTGGCCGGCAGCAGGGATCGAACTCGTGCTGCAGTGGCTGCGGTTTGCTTCGTAGTGCGTTGCTTAACCCACTGCGCCACCAGGGGAGGCCCACATTTACCATTTTAATCACTTTAAAAGTTTGGTTCTGTGAATTAAGTCATCCTCATCGTTCTGCAAACATTATTGAAAGATTTCACCGTGATTGGACGAGAGAGCGGGAAAGGGAGAGGGGGAGGAGGGGAGGCCATGTTTCTGACCTGCAGGAACCTTTATTGCACCCAACCCCTCCTCTCCCCATCCCCCCTCACGCAGCAAAATTCCCTGATTTCCAGAGTGGGGGTTTAAGAAGTTGTGCCCAGTGTACAGGCTAGGGGTCTTTTATATGCCCCTCTCTGCCAGGCCTGAATGGAAAAATACCCGCGAGTCATGTGTTGCCCTGTGGTCAGGGGGATCACAGTGGAAAAGTACCAGAGAGTCTTATGCCCCCTCTGGGCTAGGGGGGGGTGTTTGTTTGCTCTGGGTTACTATTTCACCTGGGAAAGTGGCTACCAGGTGCCAGCTTATCTTGTCATTGCCTGCTGGCTGTCTTTGATGCCCCCTCTCTGAACCACTGCCCAGGGGGAGCCTGGGTAAGGGGCCTGGGTGACCTTTCAGTTATCACAATCCATCTCAGCCTTTTCCATCAGGTTGCAGTGAAACTCATTGGACCAGTAGCAGCTCTCCATCAGCCTTTCTTTCCAAGCCCTGGTAGCCACCTTCCATTTCCTGTCTATGCATTTGAATACTTTCAGTGCTTCATGTAATGGAAGTCATACCTTAGTCATCCTTTTGGATTTGACCTATTGTACTCAGCGTGATGTCTTTAAGATCATACATTTGCTGCTTGTACTAAATGTGAATTCCTTCTTAAGGCTAAATAATACTCTATTGTATGTATTCACCATATTTGTTTTTCCATTCATTTATTGATGGCCATTTGAGTTGTTTTTAGCTCTGCTATTGTGAATAGTTCTGCTAGGTACATGAGTATACAAATACATTTGATTCTTTGCTTTCAAATATTTTTTGTATCTAGCCAGAAGTGGAATTGCTTAATCATATGTTAATTCTATGTTAAATTTGGAACTGCCATACTGCTTTGTACAGAGGCTGTGTCATTATGTTCCCACCAGCAGTGCACGGGTGGCAGGTTTTTTACATCCTCACCAACACTTGCATATTTTTGTCATCATAGTGAAATGGGATATTAATGGCTGTGAAGTTGTATTGAGTGTACTGTATTATTTCTTTATTTTTTATACTTTGGCATTGAGAACATTCCTGATCATGGAGAGATGTGCCCCTCAGGGTCAGCTAATTATTAAAGATAGGAAGTGACAAGTCAGAAGAACTATAAATACTGGATGGTTCACTTATTTGTGAAATCTGGAGAGTCTAAACAAAGGATCAGACATAGACAAACCGTAACATTGACCCTTGAAAGCAAACCTTAGATCTGAGACACTCAGGAGGAAAGGAGGAGGAGGGAGATGGGGAGGGTGGAGAACAGAATGGGAGGAGATCATGGTGGAGTGTGGTGGGCTACTGGGAGCACTTTGATGGTGGGAAAAATATGGTGACCTCACCTGAGGGGAGAAATCCTATATTGTGAAAAAGAAACAAGAATATTTAAAAACAAAATGAAAAATTAATAATTAAAAAAAGATCGAAGTGACTCACCTGTAAGCAGACTTGTGAAATACAAAACAACCAGACCAGGGCCCACACCTGCAACCATCTCCTTTGTCAGATTATCACACACCAAGTCATGTGTTTTTCTGCTCTAAATCACTCTAGGTACTGGACCTCTGGACCTCTAGGGATGTCCCCTCTAGATTAGAAGCTGCTAAGTAATTCAAACTATGTAATTCTAATCTCACCCAGCACACCTAACCTATCTCATTGATTCATTCTCAGGAAAACCACAATATAAACTTCATGCCATGTTTTCCATCCTCCTGCTTTCTAATTCATTTCTATTTTTTTTTAAAAAATTTTGTGTAGAAGAGCTGGGATGTAGGGTTGAGGTGCAGGGGTTTGAGGATTCACCTTTAACCCTAAGACTGAGTGGGGAACAGAACAGGCAGATCTACTGAAATACACTGCTGAGGGGAGCAGCGGGCGAGACAGGAGAGGTCTGCTGTGCCATGTATGACTGGGGATCAGACTCAGGCTGTAGAGGTGATGGTGCTGAGAATTTACCCATAGACCACCAAGGAGACACTCATTTCATGTGTTTCCACATGTGGTCCTACGTTGGTTTCTAGAAATCCATGATTATAGACTTCTCCATGATGATTACCTCCTTGATTCTATATCTTCTACCTAACTGAAACATTGGCTCTGTTATCGTATTGTGGTTTTGAACTGCATTTCCCAGTGATTACTGATGTTGAGTATCTTTCCATATCCTTTTTAAAATTTGTATAAGTTCTGTGGAGGAATATCTTTTCAATTCCCTTGGCCATTTTGAATTGTTGGTTTTTTGTTTTTGGTATAATTAAGTTGTGGGATTTCATTATATATTGTAGATATAATTCTATTATCAGATATAAGATTGTTTTTCCCCATTCCTTATTGTTCATAGTGTCCTTTGATGCAGAAAATTTAAATTTTTGGTGGAATTCAACTTGTCCATTTTTTCTTTTGTTAGCTGTGCTTTTGTTGCCATAGTCCACAAAATACTGTAAACACAAATGTCCTAAAACATTTATCATGTTAAGAACTTGTTACTTGACTTATAGATGTTGAAACATCCTTGCATCAGAGATAAATCCCTTTTGATCATACTGTACGATCCTTTAATGTTCTGTTGAATTCAGTTTGCAGGTATTTTGCTGGAAATTTTTATGTCTACATTCATCAGAAGTATTGGTCTATACTTTTCTTGTAATATGTATATCTGACTATTATCAGGGCAATTCTAACCTTGTAAAATATGTCAGAAGTATTATTTCCTCTTTAATTTTATGAAAAGCTTAAAAAGTATTGTTATTGATTTCTTGAATGTTTAGTACATTTATTGCTACAGTGGCATGGATACAGGCATATATGGATCTCCTGGAAATTTGGTGTGTGGTTCTCTGGAGCTCACTGCAGTGATTTGTACCCTGAGGGAGTTAGTGGGGACCATCAATGGCCTGTATCCCAGGGGTGGGGCATAGCAATAGTGCAGCCTGATAATTACAGCTTGCACTTGTGACTCAGACCCCAGAAGGCATGACACTAAGTAGTGGCACAAAGGTTCCAGTGGTGGCAGATTAAACCATGTCTCCGCACCCAGGGGTCAGAGTAGAGATGGTGGTAGCTCTCATCTCATAGATGACAATATGTATCCCCATCCTACAGGTGGGGCAAAACCAGAATTCACACCTCTGAGGGCAAGACTTAATAAAGTCAGAGCTATAGTCCAGGGGAAGAGATACAAGATTATGTGATGACATAATGCCTTGAGGACCCAATGGCCATGTGTTTTATTTTCCTCTCTGCCCATTTTGTTGCTTTAGAATTTACTATCTTTTTATCAGAGTATCAGTGACTTAAAGGTTTGCAAAACTTCTACTTCAACAGCAGGCAGTGCTGTGGTTTGCTTTTTTTCAAAAAAAAGATTTTATTTATTTGTGCATACAAGAACAGGAGTATGGGCCAGGGGTCCAGGGGTTAAGAGGATTCACCAGAGACAGAGTGAGGAGCAGAACAGGTGGATCTACTGAAATACACTGCTGAGGGGAGCAGTGGAGAGACAGGAGAGGTCTGCTGTGCCATGTGGGTCAGCTCCCTGGCCTGGGATTGAACTCATGCTGCAGTGGCTGCAGATAGCTTGACAGCACTAAGACTTTAACCCCTGTGCCACCAAGGAGGCCCAGTGCTGTGTTTTTAAAGTTTTTTCTGTCTTACACAATTTTAGCTGTATGATCTTTCTGGATTTCCATCTATCTTTCCTCAGGGAGATCTGATCTGCAACTGGTGAGTCAGGGGTAAGGATAATCTGGAAGGATCCAGTCATCAGTGATGGTGTGTGTGTTATATGTGGGGCCTGGATTGTGTTTTTGGTCTGCCCATAGTATGCCTTGGCATTCCAGACCCACGTCCCAGCAACGTGTGCTGTCATATTACACAAGGTAGTACCAATTCCTAGGACGGGGGTGTAGATCTATGATGCAGGACTCTCTCCTTGCACTTTTCACTGGGGATCCTCCATGCTACAGGTGTGCCTCTGCACAAATACCCCCAGTCAAGGGTATACTGCTTCAAAATGAAGTCCTCTTCTGTAGGACCACCAGCAAAGTGGGAACACAGCTCCAATTTTGCCCAGTAGGCTCCCAGTCTGAACCATAGTCCAGGTGTCTTTGCCCACATTTTATTGATTGGTGTTGAATCTATTCAGTGTCATTTCTGGTGCAGTTGATGCTGGTCTCTGATGTCCAAGAGGATTCCAGTTTCACTCCAAGTCATGGGTCCCTCAGGGGTTACTGTCCTTCTGGGTGGTAATTTTTCAGATTATTAGCCCAGGAGTGAAGCATAGAACTCCACTTATGCTATTGTGGTCTAGGATTTTATTGGAAGTTGTATAAGAAAAAAATGAAAATAATTATTTTGACTTGAGGATGAAATTTTTGTTGGTATCGGCCTCAAATTTTATTTTAGGAAAAAGTTTTCAATAAAGTAAAAAGAAACAAGCAACACAAAGAAAACCTGTTTTTTTTAAGCCCAGCATGAATCCTGAAATGTGAGTTCTTATAAAGATAATAAGAGTTCACAGGCAAAACATTTTTACTTGTTATTTCAAATGCTTTACATAATCTAAAGAGTAAAAGTTTTATTATGTCAGTTAAGGGACAGTTTCATGATAGTGCACAAAGAGGTAAAGAATCCTTGTGAGAAATCATTTTCTAAAATATAACAGCCCAGTACGACTTTGATTTTCCTTCCGAGGCCACACCTTTGAGATAACCTAATTAATATCATTCACTAATACTTGAGTGAAGATGACTGCTTATACAGCTTAAATTAGAGTTTAAGAATTATTTGAAGATGAAGTTGTTCTTTATGACAGCTGTTAGGCACATGGAAATCCTGATTCGGAGCAAGAATTTTTTTTTTCTCTTCCACACACATTATATTAAACTGTCATTCACAGCAGTAATAAAAAAAAAAAACGGTCTTGGTGTATCTTGGATGACAGAAGCTCTTTTCAGTATGTAGGGCTAAAAAAATCATCACATCACAGCAGATCTTTCTTTTCATGTGTTCAGTATTTCCAGATCCATCAAATAATGACAAATTAAGACATTTGTACAACAATAGCTGACATTGCTGTGAATGCACCTGTCCCTGGTCCCATCCATATATCACACATATTTATTTTTTTTCTGACCTGCACTTTTGAAAAGAATTTCAAAATACTTTGATTCCTTTCAGAAGCAATTAACCAACAAATTTTAGTTGAGAGTAATCTCTGCATTTCTCAGCTCAGCTATTGAAGAAAGCTTAGGTACAAATTTGAACTATGAAGAATGCAGTTGTGGGAGATTAATTCTAGAATAACTACTTTGCAAAGCTTCTACTGTAGTCTTTAAACACCATACCAATATTTTATAGGTGACAGTTTTTCTATGGCCACAAATATTTGTCTTTTTAATTTTATTAAACTACTTAAAAGTCCATTATGAGTTTTTATAACAGTCATACACAAGCATAATGTTTAATAATGTTTTGACTCTGAAACACAATTTGTAATTAGGTACAGATAAATGGTGAATGGTACTGAACCCATCCAAAATGCAAATTAACTATTATGTTCAATGGAACAGAATGTATATAAAATTTTTTTGTTACTTTGAAATTCTCAGTAACTTTTGTATTTAGACAATTATTTTTTTCCTTAAGTATTTATTGAGTTTCCAATTTGTTGTAGGCATTTCTCTTAGTACTAGGGCACAACAGTAAACAATACGCATTGAATCTTTGTTTTCATAGTGCATGTGACATTCCTGCTGGGATATTAATAGTCAACAAGGTATATATATAAGTTGGGATCATGATTTTCTGCTATCATTTTGTAAGTGCAGTTGCTGCAATTCGTTGGTGAATCAGTCAGCATTCACCACCAGATACATGCCAAGCATTGTGATGCTGACATTACATAAATACATAAGGAAAGAGACACTAACAGGAAAGAGATCTATAGCTGTAATTATACTTCCACATGATATATGGAATATGTATATATCGACTATTATAATATTCCAGACATTGTAATATTTAAGATGTAAAGAATTGTTAAAGAAAATACAGCACATTTTGGCCAGTTTCATATATGCTTCATATATGTCTGTAAGTGTCTACTCCCCCACCTACATCCACCCAAACATGCAAACTATCTATTGGCAGAAAATGCAGACACGATTACACAGTGAGAATTTCAGGGAGGAGAAAACATATGAATTGTATCCAGCTCTTGAAGATAGTTGGAAAAAATCAGTTTATTTCTGCAGTAGAAAAATATATAGCTGAAGATGGCAGATAGACAGGATGCTTCAAATATCCCTTCCTTTAGGGGCACTAAGGAGAGCATCTGGAGGGAGCACTCACATCTGGGATGGAGCAAGGAGTTAAGGCAGAAGCCAATGGAAATGGTGGAGAGAACTGAGAGGCAGTAAACAGGAACCTTGCTTGTAGGCTGGAAGGATGTCTATCTAGCCTTCCTCCACTGAGTCTGCCAGGCATTTCTATGGCCCTGGCCTGAGACAGAGAGTGCAAACCCCTGAGCAAGAGCATGACCATTCAACAAAGGGCACCCTGACAGCTTCCAACTGGTTTCAGCAGTGGGGAGAACCTCGGGATATCCTTCTCGTACAAGTCCTGGGCTTCCAGGGACGTGTGTGTCAAACTTGGGGAAGCCAGAGAAGCCCTCTGTGACTTTGGTTCTGCACCTGGAGTAGTAAGAACCTGAATAACCACAGTGTACACAATCTGCTAAGTGTGTTATGCCCACCTTGGGGAGTCAACAAAGGCACAGACATGGACCTAGCTTGATGTCGTGAGAACCATAGTCTGGAAGTTAGGAACTTTGGATTCAAGTTTTCTTATATATCTTTGATCAACTTTTCTGTGTGTTCCTCCATTACTTTAATTTGTCATGGCAATTTTGAAGTCTGCATCTGTTCTGAAGATTGTCCTTGTCTCTGCGGTTAGGTTATGGAGATTTGTTCTCTCTCTATGGGAAACATTCTCTTGAAACTCAAGGTGCCTTGTGCTGTGTTTTCCAGTCTGCAGGCTGGGCTAACAATTGTCTGGCTGAGATGGTGGGATTGACTGATGCAGGTAACTCCTTATCTTACAGTAGGTTAGCTCAAGCTTATTCACATGACATAGACAGCTAGGATTCCAAGAAGAAAAACAGCACGGTGCAAGGACCCCCTCAAAACTAGAGGTGATTAACTTTTCTTCTTTCTGTTGGTTAAACTAGGCCTTATGACCAGCCAGGAGTTGCTACTAAATCACATTGCAAGACAGTAGATCACGGAGGGAAATACAGTCATTTTGGTTGCAAGTAATCAACCACCTTCTGCTTAGGGTGTGTCTAAATGTGTTCTTGTTTTGTCAGATGTCCAGGCCATTTTATAAAGGGGGAGAAGGATACCACATTTACCTCTTCATAAGTTTATTTTAATCACCCTGCCGCTTGTTTTTCTGTTTCTCTTCACCTGGGTCACTTCCTGCGCTGGCTGTCTAATGTATGCAGTGACTTTTTTTTCTATTGTATTCGGTGTTCTCAAGCTGCAGATTGAACTCCTAAGTTAATTGAACGATGGAGCATTCATTAGAAATATGATAGTGTGTAAAATTGCAGTCTCTATTTTTCATAATCGCTACTGTTAGGGAAACCTGCACGTTGTGAGAGTGATTGTGGGGGGGAAAAGGAGACAGGAGCCAGGCTGTGAACGTGTAGACTGTCACGAAATAGCTACCTCGCCACCCTGTGGAAATGTTGGAAATTGCATCATCTGAAGTGTTGCCCATAGGACTAACGTGCACTTCTTATTACTGATGTCTGTGTTGGGTGTCAGTGAGGGTCAGATGAACTGTGCCTGGCAAAGAGTCATCTCCACATGGCAGAACTGAACAGGACAATCTACAGACTTAGTTTTGTTAAATTTTTCAATCCTGCTACCGGCCTCATTCATCTGGATAGTGACAGGAGGATATCTGAACCTCAATTTAGGATCAGATTTTAGAGCCAGAGGAAGCTTTGAATTCATCTTTCTCAACCCTCAGAACTTTTTTAATTTTATTTTTTAATTTATTTATGCATACAAGAGGTGGGGTACAAGCCAGAGTCACGGGCGGGGATAGGGTGTGTGTGTGTGAAAGGATTCACCAGAGACAGAGTGGGTCACAGAACAGGCAGAGCTACAGAAACACACTGCTGAGGGGAGCAGTGGGTGAGGCAGGAGAGGTGCTGTGCCATGTGGGTTTCCTTCCTGGCTGGGGACCGAACTCGCACTGTAGTGGTTGCAGAATTCCCAGAGTGCTGCGCTCAACCCCTGCATCACCAGGGAGGCCCCAGACTCTTTAAGCTAAATTTAAAAAAATCTATATAATTTACATACGAAAAGCATAATATCATTAATACTTCAGAAAGTATACAAAATGAACACACGATGTAGGCAGAACCAAACAAGAAAGAGAAAATTAACAGCACTGTAGAGGCCCAACTCATGCTTCCTTCCAGTCACTACCAACCTCTCCTTTTAACCTGAGTCTAACAGTATAGATATGACATCTCTATTTGGGAACTTTTTTTTTAATAAGAAAAATTTTATTGGTTTCTTTTGTGTCTGGCTTGCCTGTTTAATATTATAGCTGCAAAAGTCATTTTTGTTGAAATGAATTAATTTTCATCACTATAATTTCTGATACATGAGTAGATCACAATTTATTCATTCCTATAGTTTATGGTCACTTAGGTTGCTTGTAGCTGTTGACCATCAAGATTAGCCTGCTGTGAATATCTCTGGGTGCAAATAAGTTCATATTTCTATTCTATATCTACCCAGGAGTAGAATTCCTGAGTCATGTATATGCATGTGTTCGACTGTAATGAATTCCACTGAACAGTTTTCCAAAGTATTTGTACCAACTTTAGTCACAGTGGGGTTAAGAACTTAGGGGGCAAATACAGTCCTTAGTATTATAAACTCCTTTTTTTTTCTGAATTGTATTTTAAATAATTATAAATTTATAAGAAGTTGGAAAGAAATGTAAGGGAGATGCTATGCACCTTTGATTTAGCCTTCTGTTACATGATCTTATATAAATCTGGTTTTTTTTAAATAACAGATGGAAAGAAGCACAGATTTTATTGAGAGCTCACAACTAATGATTTACAAGATTATAAGGAAAGTACAAGCTTCCTGATGATTCATGGAACGCTGAATAAAGCTCTTTCTAACATCATTTTGCAGTTTACATAATCCCTTCATGTTTTTTTAAAATTATATAATCTGTTTGACCCTTCAGTAAATGTGAAGAACATGTATCCATTTTCTAGGATTTTGGGAGTTAGGGTTAATGTGGAGCCTGGCATAGGACACAAAAGATTGTAACCAGATGTTGTCAACACCAACAGCATCAGCCTAAGCAGTGCCATTACCTTCATTTCTCAGAGAGGGTTGCGACTTACAAAGTGATACAATCTTTCACGGGACAAACTTGATACTGTAGAGTCTGAACTTAAACTTGAACCAGTGATGTCACACTTCAGTTGCTGATAGTGATGACTTGTTAATGCACTTTGAGTTGCTTTCCTTGCCTTCTGTGTCTCAGTACTCCACCCCCACAACAGTATTTGCCGCAATCACATCCCAAGTAAAGTAATGCACTCAGGTTTTTATCCATGGAGGAATTTAAACTAAAACACTGATGTGTATTGTTATTTTCCTCTAAACAAATAATAATATTTTGTACTATTTATGGAGGAATCCAAGCTAAATCACTAATGTGTACTTTTCCTACAACATTTAAATTTATGTTCTGGCCCAAAAAAACTGCTTTCAAAGAATAGTTTTTATGTGATACTTTTGAGACACATCTAGTTTTCCTCAAAAGTCAACATAAACATGAGCAACTCTTTCTTCAGGATTGCTATTTTCATTCATATCCATCTTAGGGTTCTTATCCAAATGAATTGCTAGAAGAGCTGTGTCTTGGAAAGATTTAGTTTTTCATTTGACCTTTGTATGAGGAATATTTGTGTAGTACAAGAATGTCCTTTCTAATTCCTTGACCTCAAATACTTGAGGAGCCCTTCCCTATTAGAACAAAGGTCATGCCTTCTTCAATTACAGTCGGTTCTGAAGCATGAGAGTTTAACTAATGGTTAAATCCATATTAAGTTTAATTACCAATAGATGGGTATATAACATTCTAATTCATGCCCTAGTGATTTATGGAATACAAATGTGCTGGAATATTGCTGGTTAAATCCAAAACAGGAAAAGAGGCTCAGCAATCACAAGGACAACCTTAGGCCAAAAACCATCACTCAGCATTAGTCAGGCAGTTAAGATTAACATGGGATAGCACAACCCTCCATTAGTTACTCATCAGCAAACACAAGAAAAAACAACAGCTAGATTATAGCTCTTTGGTGTATTTTTAACAATGAATAAATGGAAAAGCACAGAGGCTGAGAAGGAGCCCAGGTCATTCAATGGTCTAACTTGCTGAGTTGTGAGGCATTTAGTCATCTCAGTCCTAATCCTTTGTATCAACAAGCATCCCAGGGAGTGAGATGACACAGACACTGGGTCAGTCAGTTCAAACTTTAGTGTGTGTCAGGGTCACCTGGGGTACTTGTTATGCTCCATACCCCAAATTTCTGATTTAACAGTGCTGGGGAAACCTAAGAATTTGCATTTCTCACAAATGCAAATGTGTGGTTATCTTGATGTTTCTAATGCAGGTATCATATTTTGGAATGATCGTACTGCTAGAACAGATTTACTTATTTATTTACTTTTAAAGATTGATTTATTTATACATACAAGAACTTGGGTACAGACCAGTGTGGCGGGGTATGTGTGTGAGAGGATTCACCAGAGACACAGTGGGGAGCAGAACAGGAGCTACTGAAATACACTGCTGAGGGGAGCAGTGGGTGAGATAGAAGTCTGCTGTGCCATGTGGGTAAGCTACCTGGCCTGCCAGGGATCGAACTCATGCTGCAGTGGCTATGGACTGCTTCACAGTGCTGCGATTTAACCCCTTGCTCCACCAGGGAGTCCCAGAACAGACTTATTTTAAGAAGACTCTTGAGTGATACTAACAAAGAGTCTGACCATCTCACTGGCAGACACAAAGGAATGCTAGAAGCACAAAGCTTAACATTCAGGCCTGGGCAGAGAACTTCAGGGGCGGCATGCCAAGGAATTAGATCTCAAAACTGTGCTGCCAGGCAGAGTTCATGTTTTCAAAGATCGTAAGACTGATGGTCTAAAATGCAGAGCCCAGGAAATACCAAGATTCTGAATCACAACTCTTGCTCTTCCAAAGTTTGCCTTCTGCTTTGCTTCTGACAACAGGGTTTGTTATCTTAGGTAAATTCTAAACCATAAAGAATAAAGGCACAAAATTCTTTACTCCTACAATGCTTCTATCTGAATATTCCTTGTATTGGTCACTTCAGATGCATACTTGGATAGGACCACATTCTAGGAATTCTTTTGTTCTCCTCCATCATCTTCAGCCAATTCTTGCACTCTCTAGTTTCCTGCTCAGAATCTCTGTTGACTTAATTGAATGGTGAAAAGATCTTTCCCATCCCCTGTATTTGAATGTAGCACTTCTCTATTCACTAACAGTAGGATATTGAATTTAATGCAAACACATTGAACTTCATAATTTTACATAATTGACTTTCACATCCTGCATCGATAATTACTGGCTTTGAATGCTGATTTAGTTATTTAGCTTGGTTTTCAAATCTGTTTTACTCAGCTTGGATTGCCACAGCAATACCATAAATTAGGTGGCTTAAACAACAGGAATTTATTTCCTAAATAACATTTTGCTAACACTATGTGAACTATTGCATATAAAACATGGTAGACATGATGAGGGTTCAATTAAACTCCATTGTCATCATTGTTATCAAGAGTTGGTAACTTTCAGGAAGTTTAAAGTCTAAGAACTAGGTGAAGGCAATTTCAGGTTCTGGTGACACTCTTCCTGGCTTAGAGATGGCCGACTTCTTGCTATGCTCGGGGCCTGCCCTCTGTGATAAGTGGAGAGAGAGTTAGTGAGCTCTTTTTTCTTCTTACAATGACCCAAGTCTTATCAAATCAAGTCTCCAATTCATGATCTTTTTAGCCCTAATTGTATCCTTCAAGATGTTCCAAGCATAGTCACATTGGGGGTTTATGAAATCTGGGGAGACATAATTCAGTCCAAAATAATATTATCAAATTCAAGCAGTGGTGATAACATATAGCTCAAAGTATATTGTTATAAGGATTACTTGAGCTGATGTCTTTGCTAGATGTGACATTTTCCCCTTTATTTTACCATTTTCACCTTCTCTTGTAAAATAAAATATACTAATTCATTTATGTATTCACTCAGCAAACAATAGGTACTGGTTCCTTTTCTTGATGCCAGAAATATAGTTAACTTTTCATGCATGAGCAAGAAAAAGTATGAAAAGTAAATATGACTACTTTATGGTTGTGCTAAGTAATAATAGAGAAAGAGCAAGCAGATGGTTATTTTATCATGGTGGTCACAGAAAGCCTTTCTAAAGAAGTAATACTTACCTGTTGAAAAAAGTATAAATACCCTGTGTCAGAAAATTGTATCTTTCCTTCTTATCATCCCTGATCTTTCATAGAGATTGCAACTCATTCAAAAGGAAAAGAATATAAGCTCTTAGATTATTTTACACCTTAGGCAATGAAGGTGGTGATTAAGAACTACTCTAGCTAAATCTCGGTTCTTTCCTCTTTAGCTGTGGGACTCACAAGTTGTGTCACCTCCTGGACCTCCCAGTTTCCATATCAGGAAAAAAAAAAAGCTGAAATATCTTCCTTACACAGTTGCTAACACTATGTGAACTATTGCATATAAAACGTGGTAGACATGATGAGGGTTCAATTAAACTCCATTGTCATCATTGTTATCGAGAGTTGGTAACTTTCAGATTGCCTCTGAAGTGGTAATATTCATGGTCTATGTAAGATTTAATCTGGGAAAACTGATTTTCTTTGAACAATGATTACATGTGATGATGGAGGAGACTGTTTCGGGTTTTAAAAAACTTAAAGAAAGAATGGACCGTGTGTGTGTGTGTGTGTGTGTGTGTGTTAAAAGGATAAAATATGCCGAACTCTATAATAGCATTGTGGCAGTGTTAATGTGCTGGGTTTTGTATAGATACTATGCTTATGTAGAATCTAAATTATAGGAGAAACTGGGTACTGGATGTACAGTAACTCTCTGTGCTACCTTTGCAACTCTTAGGTAAGTGTAAATGACCTCAAAGTAGTTTTTATTTTTAATTATTGAATTAGGGTATTCAAAAATTATTGAATAATTAATTTATTCAATATTTAATTATTGAGTTAGGATAGCAAAGAAGGTTGTAACATTATTATTATTTTTAAGAATCTGGCATGGGAAAAATATTTATCTTGTCATGAAAACAGGTTTGTTTTTTCTGGGAGCAGTTAAAATGTGTTTAGAAACAAATGGTGGCTACTGAGGCCAATTTCTTTCTTCCACTATACTTAAACTTAACCACATTTCCCAACATGCCTTGAGGCTATTTGGAGTCATGTGACTGGCTATGTCTGGTGAGAGGGATGTGATCAGTAGTTGTATATAATTCTTCTTCACCTGCACCACAGAAACCTCCCTCAATCCTCTGTGTTCTCTCTTCCCCATTGAACCACCCCAGCAGATGGAGAGAAAATAAAACAGGAGATTCTGAAAGTTGGTCCTTAAGTCACCACACAAGTCTGTCATCCAATCACATGTTCAGTTTGGGCTTTAAGGAAATTAGAAAGTTTTCAAAGTGTTAAATCACCAAATTGTTACTTTCCTGACTAATGCAAAAGTCTGACCATCATGCTGTGGAACTTAATTGGGTGATTTTGGATAAGTAAATTTCACACACACACACACACACACACACATCTCAAAGGAAGTAGTATTCCCATTATAAAACTCCATGGTGGATATTTTGAAGTGAATTTGACTGTGTACTCTGGAATTTACATTTTGTTGGTTATATTCATATATAGCTTTAGGACTTTAAGCATATTGAAGGCAGCAACTATGATGGTCTTTTTTTTTTTTAACTCTACTTACAGAATTTAACACAGTGCCATGCATTTGGTAACATTTCATTGAATAAAAAAATGTGTAAATTGATTGATTTGAGCAATGATTGATTGCTCATATAGAATGAAGAGAGGGTTTTCATTGCCTGTTTTGAGAAGGATATAGTAATGAAGCTGGTCTTTCTGTAGTAAGACAATTGTATCTCAATTGTCTTTGAGTTAGTAAGAGTGAACTGCATAGTTCTTTTTGGGCCATACTACATATTGTCTTGTAATTTAATTTTTTTGCCTGGCGTACAATAAGTACTACATAACTACTAGTTGAATGAAGAAATTTTACTAACACTAGTTAACTTTTGTTGGAGTCAGGTATTTGGAAATGAGGATTAGATCTTAGTTGCTTTAGATCACTGATTATGACTAACCTTATAATTACATACAGTGGAGATTAAATTGAATGGTACGATTTGATCTATCAATATATCATACATATACCTCCTAAAAGCATTATTAGTCCTAGATAGAATTTACTGATTGACATAGAATTTCACTAGAGAAAAACTTAACTCTTGTTTTGACTGGTTAAGTCAGCTGTTCTTATGTGGATTAATTAAAGGAAAAATGGTAAAACATTAGCATGCAGTTCTAAGACTGATTTAGATAATATTTTCCTCTACCATAAATCCAATTATTGCAAGAAGATCCATATGTGTTCTCATTTGTTAGTGCCCAATAGTTTATTCTAAAAGAAATTAAAAATCTGTGAGGTATCCTCTTGTGAGATATTGACATTCTAGTTTTTGCTGTGCGCAGAAAGCTGCTAAAATTAATTTCTCAACTCTGCCCTTTAGACTGAGACTGCCAAGAGGCAAAAATAAAGGAAATAGACAATAGCAATATATACAACAACTAATGAACTAAGAATGTCTCCATGTTAATAAAGTCTTGTAATTAGCAAATCCACCGACTAAAATAATATGGCATAGAAGACGTGGAAGTGCATAAAATAATTTCGTTTTCAAGCTGACATAAAATAATAGTAAACTAAATAGCTTTGTGGTGGGATAATTAAAGATTTGTTAATTTGTGTTTTGAAGGTAGCACTATGTAATAAGCACACAGAATCACAGCTATTAGTGTTTCATAGTCTGTATTTCCAACATTCCTACTCAACTCCCACCCACTCATATTCCCAGCAAGTAGACATGATTTTCCCTTTGTTCCCTTGCCTCAGGTGAAATTGTTCCAGAGAAAAAAAACAAGTCCTTTGTAGAAAACATCATTTTTTTTTTTTTATGTTTCAAAAACTAAAACAAGATTATGTGAGACACGCTCAAAGAGAAGGCATTCATTTGAACTGGAGAAGAGGGAGATGAGTACTTGTCAAAAAGGAGAGTCATAAATTAGTGGAGGGAAAAGGTTTCTCAAGAATGAGAAGAAAAAATAATCTGTGGGTCCATCAACAAACAGACACCCCAAATTTCTCTCCCTTTATCTTTATACACTCAAAAACGTATCAGGTTCGCAGAGGGATAGCTGTATAGGAGGTTGGACAAAGTGGATGGGATTCCATAGCTTATGTCACAAAGTGCCTTGAAAACTGCAGAGCTGTCAGGCTTCAGAAACCAAGCCAACAAGATGAATTTACTGGTTATGACCATTGCTGGAAATAAGCACATCTTTCCCAAGTGCTCTGTTCTGCCTAAGATCCTTGGCACCATTTAAAGCATTGCCAAGTGCACGTAGAGGGAATAAGAAAGGTTGAAGGGGGTGAAATGGGATGGCCTCTCATAATGAAGATTTCATTTCCTCCCGTACATGATATTAGACTGAAAAACATAAAGAAATGTGACATTTGTTTTACTTTGAATTGTTAGAGATAACAAATTCAAACCTTCTTCATGTTTTTAAGATTATCTATACTCTATGGTGTATTAGCCAATAACACACTCTGCTTAAACTAAGGAAAGACCAGTTTGTTTTCAAAGGAAGATCTTAAAGCAGAAAATGCATGCATGAATAGAAATTTTCTATCCATAATAAATTGATGTCAAAGTTTTTTCTAGTTACTGGTTCCATTTTCAAATTAAATAATCTTTTTGATGATTGTATTCAGCTGAACATAAGAAAAAGAGGTAAAATGTATTTTCTGCATTGCCATCTAAAATGCATACTTCTGATGAATTTAATTATGATGCCTCATATATTTTCATATTATTTATAACCTAGAATGTATTAGACAGTGATAAGTTCATGTATATTCAGTGATGAAGCTGTATCTTAGAGTTAAGATTACTTGTCTCAGTTCTAGTGATCTGCAAATGCTTTCATTTACCATCCGTTACCTTCCCAAGTTACTTTTCTTTATTCATGCTTACTTCTTGTAATTAATACTCTGTGTATTTATAGTTCTCCCACCTAGAATAGTAAGTTGCTTACTTCTTCAATATATAATATTGAGCCTGACCATGCAAATTTATTTGGTCAATGAAATATTGGTGGATCGACAATGTACTTAAATGTACTCTGTGACTGAGCTTGATTTCCAGGGCTTCAGCCTTTTATCATGGGGAGAATCTATGGCATCCGCTGGTGTAAGAAGGATGAGAATCATGTAGACATATTTGAACCCAGGTTACAGTCTGATTCCAAGCCTGACTGAGCCAATTCTAGATTAGCCAAATTTTAGCTGATCTTAGTAAATAATAGGTAAGACATGGAAACAACCAGAGTGCCCAAAAATAGATGACTGGAACAAGATGTAATATATGTACACAGTAGAATATTATTCAGCAATCAAAAAGATAAACACACCTATTCTCGGCAACATGGATGGAGCTGAAAGGGATGATTCTCAGTGAAGTATGTCAGAAGAAAAAAGAAAAAAATATCAGATGGTTTCATTTATAAGAAGAATGTGGGGGAACCAAATCAGGGTCCAGGGGGAAGATAATTACAGTAAAAAATTAACAGGCAACTAGTAATCATAGACAATCTGCAGGGAGGGTGTGGGAGATGAATCAACACAAGGGAGGTAAGGTGTTCTGAAACAAGGGACTATGGTGATGGTGCACAGGTGAAAAGGTGATGGGAATTTTTCTGGAACTACACCTAAAGGGAGAAAGCATGCACTCTACTAAAAGGAAAATCGATGTAAAATATATGTAAAATAAATAAATAAATAAAGGCGTGAAGAAGCAATAAATGTGTGTTGTAAGCCAGAGTTGGTATAGTTTGCTACACAACATTATATTTTGTATAGTGGTCTGGTATCTTTCCATTCTTTTGACTTGAGTAGATCTCCAAGTGGTGGTATCTGGAATATTTAGGCAGTTAAACTTTTTATATCTATATTTATTTAGGAAATTTGTATACTGTTGCTTCCATTCATCATAGAACAAGCTTTCATACAAAACTGTGATCTAGCATTTAAATCTCATATATCGCAAGTAGATTTTTATAGCACTCTGGGGCAGGAAGAGCAAGATTTATACATTATAAACACATCACATGGTTAGATACAATTTTAAAGATCAAACAGATAGACAATTTAACTATAAAAAATTCAGAAAGGTAATGTGCTCCTGGAGAGGTACAAAAAGAATGTCTTTTGATTTTCACTTAAGCTGGCACTAAAAATAAGAATTATTACGTGGAAAAGGGGATAAATATGTTTCCAGTGGGATGAGCATTAATTTATACAGTTTTTATTCATTTTCTCATTGAACATGTTTACAGTGCAAACCCTTCAAATTTGGTGGTTTAAAATAATAACCTTCCCCCCCCTCCCCGAGAATCGTAGGTCAGATAGTTTATTCTACTGCTTGGGATCAGATTGATCAATCTTCTGCGGGCTAATTCATTCCTCTGTTGTCATCTGTATGTCAACAAGGTATTAATCTAGGCTCACACGTTTTTCTAAGAACTTGGGCAAGAGAACTGGACTGACTCAGCTCTGTCCTGTGAGGTCTCTTATAAACCACCAGAAGAGTTATTCAGACTTATTTATGTGGCAACTGGGCAAAGATCTAGAGGAGTGAGATTGAGGTCATGGTTCAGTACTGGCTAACAGAGTTATCACATTATTTTGGTCAAATCACACCTAGATTGTCCAGATTTGAGAGCTGGTGGGGATATGTGGCCTCTTGATGGAGGAAATGCCAAGTCACATTGTACAAAGGTACTGTAGACTGAATTGTATCCCCTCCAATTTCATATGTTAAAGATCTAGCCCCTGTGTGATGGTATTTGGAGATGGCACCTGTAAGAAAGACCTAAGTGTAGATGAGATTTGAGCCCTCATTATGGGATTAGAGCCCTGGTGAAAAAAGACAATATAGAGAGTGCTCTCTTTTCCTCTGCCATTTGAGAAACAGTAAGAATGCAGTCATCTCCAAGAAAAGGAGTGGAGTCTTACCCCCTGGCACCCTGATCTCAGACTTCCAGCCTCCAGCTGACTAATATGGGGGGCCTGGATATAGTCAGTGATGGAGAACTAGTGCTTCTTTTAAAGTTGCCTATACAGCAGCCAATGAATTTTAATCCCTGTTTGGTGATTGACAATGTTAGGGACTTTACCAACTTGATCACAACATTTATTATGTGAGGAAAATGACTCATGGTAATGTTAATCTTGTGTATGGTGATATAAATACAGGTCATAGGTTTAAATGGTAGTTCTGACTCACTAAAGTGTAAGTTTATACATTTTCCCTCACACTGCTTTCCTGAATCACTGGCTCCCAGTGGTCCCCCAAATAGTTTACTAGTTAAAACAGTATTAATTCCATGACTGCTGGAATCTGATATGGCTTGGCCCATGCTGGAAATGTTTGAAAATAATGAAGGATGATCTGAGGTCGACTGACTGAAATGAACCTTTCATAAGAGGGTAACTTTCATCTGAGTACTCAAGGAGGCTTAATAAATTCTAGCTCCAAAGGGTCAATATTTGTGAGAGAAAAGGAGATGAGAGAGTGACTGCTAGGCGGGGATTTTCCTCATCCACTAATAGGCTGTCTATATTATATAATAATGTCATCTGGGTCATACACTGATGATGAAAATAGGATCTAGCACAGGTAAAGGGGTTGCAGACACAGGACTAGAGATTTGCAGTTTACCAGTTAATTGGGTTTCTGGAGTGGGGATTGGAAAGAGAATTTTAAGTTGATGGACATTTTTTTTCTTTGCTGTACTGGCAATATCTCTGGCTCATGTAGACATAAAGTAAATCTTTCCTGAGTCATGAATATGAAGATAGAAATCATGTAAGGAATACTGAGACAACTAAATCACAAGTTCATGGGATAGTCTGTGAGAAAACTTCCGATATTTTTCACACCCTCAATGGTAAAAGAAAGAGAAAGTTCCAGCTTTATATCAAGCCTCTCACTTAATGATTCAGAGACCAACACTGACTGTCAAAGTATGGCCTGAAAATAACCAGATGAACAAAAGTTTATGTTGTTGGTATTCTGCAGCTCCTGCTTTAAGCAAAGTCTCCAATGGTATTCAATATGGATTTTGATAGGTCTTTTTGACAGATATGTGGTTATTATTGCTGTCACTTAGACCAATGATGGCTTCTCCCAGTGGTTGTAGCATTGGGAGGGGGCATTGCAAGGGAGACAGTCTTTTACAGATGGCACATTGAGACCCTGAAAAACTCATGCCCCTCATTTGCTTTTCACAGCAGTTGGGATTGCAGCCTGTCTGAAGTCTAGTTGTGAAATTGTCAGATCAGTCAGTTCCTGCCCATACTCTTTGGAAAGACTACTGGTTGCACAATGCACAAACAAGAATTGGATCAAGCTGGAGTGAGAGTGTTAGATGGAGACTCTTGGGCTTCCCTGGTGGCACAGTGGGTTGAGCACCGCACTGTGAAGCATCTGCTGCACAGCAGCGTGAGTTCAATCCCCGGTCAGGGAGGGGACCCACATGGCACAGCAGACCTCTCCTGCCTTGCCTACTGTTCCCCTCAGCAGTATTTCAGTCAATCTGCCTGCTCTGCTCCCCACTCTGCCTTTGGTGAATCTTCTCACCTCCTGCGACTCTGGCCTCTACCCGAGCTCTTGTATGCATAAATAAATAAATCTTTTTAAAAAATAATAGATGGAGACTCTCGGGGAAGCTCAGAAAAAGAAACTAGCCTAGGAGGGAGTTGTTGCAGACTCCTCAGTCTCCGGCTCAGGCACTAATAGTCCATCAAAAGGTTTGAACACTTGGGACTCTCCGTCAATAACTTCTTGGCTCTCCATTGCCTGGATCCTAACCTTTGCTGTCACAAGTGTTGTAGTTATCTAAATAGGTACAGAACATCAGTCTATGAAAGAGCAAACGTCCCAGGATCCTGGTCAAATAACCAAGGATTATACCTGCAACCTGTAATTATGAATATAAGGTGAATTCATCAAGTCAAGGAAAGAAAGCTGTTTAACTTACGCCATGAAAAGCAGAAATGAAGAGTCAGAAGTAGATATGTCAAATGATGGAACAAAAAAACCCAGGGAAAATCTAAATTCAGTAGAACCAGGTATCTTACTAAAGAATAGTTTAAAAAAATATTTCTAACCTTACTGAAATAAGAGAAACAATGAACAAAAGAAAAAAGAATTACAAGGACAGAAAATATGAGAAATCTTCAAATGGAAATAATGTACTTTATGAATTCTGCAACTGAACTGAAAAATGCAGTAAAGGTAAGCAAGAAGCATCAGCTAAAAGAATCAGCAAGTTTAAACACATGGTAGTGGAAAACACACAAAAAGAAAAACCAACGAAAAAGAACAAAAATAGAATAGAAATCCTTTTGGAAAATATCAAGAATAACAACATCTATATCCCAGGATATGAGCATGAGAAAGTAGTAGAAACTTTATTAAAAGAAATAATAGCTGAGAAGCTCTTTAACTTCAGAAAGGTAACAGACATCAAAGCATCCAGACAAAAATTAGTTCTATATAAGAGAACTTCTGTGAGATTATGTGTGGAATTCTTTTATTTATTTGTTTATTTAATATATATTTTATATCATTCTTCATTTTTGAACATTGTTTGCTTTCTCCTTTCAGGTGTAGTCTCTGTAAAATTCCCACCACCAATTTACCATAGGCCCTTGTACTATTCCCTTCCCTGTTTTGATGCCTTTCTCTCTCCCTCCATTGCAGAATGTCTGTGATTTATAGTTACCTGTTAAGTTTTTTTTATTATTATTATAATCATTTTCCCCAATCCCTTATTTGGTTCCCCTATGTTCCTCTTATAAGTGAAACCTATGCAAAGAAAATTATAAAAAAATTGTTAAAAGATATAGAAGACACATGTAATTGTGAAGATATCCCCTACTCATGTGTTAGAAGAATTAACATTATTAAAATGGCCATCATATTGAAAGCAATTTACAAATTCATTGCAATCCTGATAAAAACCCTAATGACATTCTTCAAAGAAATAGAACAAATATTAATGAAATTCATATAGAGTCACAAAAAACCTCTAATAGCCAAAACTCTCCTAACTAAAAAGGAGAGTGGAGTTGTCACACTTCCAGACTTCACACTATACTACAAAGCCATAATGATTAAAACAGTATGGTACTGGAACAAAACAGACAGACCAATGGAATCAAATAGAAAACCCCAAAATAAAGCCACATATATATGGGCAACTAATTTTTGACAAAGGAGCAAAGAATATGCAATGAGACAAGGACAGTTTGTTCAATAAATGATTCTGGGAAAACTGAACCACCACATACAAAAGAATGAAACCAGACCACTACTTCATACCATACACAAAAATCAGTTCAAAATGGATGAAAGAGTTGAACATAAGATCTGAAACCATAAAGTGTATAGAAGAAAATACAGGTAAAACACTAAATGCGTGCATCTTAGTAATATTTTTAAAGACTCATTCCCCAAAGTGATGAAAGTGTAGGAAAAGATAAACAGCTGGGATTACATCAAACTAAAAAGTTTCTGTATAGCAAAAGAGACATTAACCAAATCAAAGAGACACTCTACTTACTGTTGGGAGAAAATTTTTGCACTCCATACAACTGATAACGGATAGAGCATAAAGATCTACAAAGAGCTCACACAACTGAACAAAAGCAAAGTACACAATCCAGTAAAAAAAAAAAAATGGGCAGAAGACCTAAAAAGAAATACTGTACAGGAGGGGGCCTCCCTGGTGGCACAAGGGGTTAAGTCATAGTACTACGAAGCTATCTGCAGCCACCACAGCACGAGTTCAATCCCTGGCCAGGGAGCTGACCCAGATTGTACAGCAGACCTCTCCTTTCTCACCTGCTGCTCTCCTCAGCTGTGTATTTCAGTAGATTTTCTTATTCTGCTCCCCACTCTGTTTCTGGCAATCCTCTCATCCCTTTACCTCTGCCCTCTACCCCAGTTCTTATATGCATAAATAAATCTTTTTTTTTTTTTAAAGAAATACTGAAGGAATTCTTACAAATGACACGAAATTCTATCTAAATGCAGTAAGACACAGAAAGCATAGTGTGGAGGTGGAGGATTGTAGAAATGTGCACCACTAGAAGTTTGAGATTAAGTATTCAGTAGGAATAGAATGGAAATCTATAGGAATCAATAGGAAAAATGTTGGTCATCTTGTCTTATTAGATAAGTGTAAATCAAGCCTAGTGAAATATTATCTTACATCTGTGAGAATAGCTTATACCAATGAGTGCCAGCAACAATTATTGATGGGAATGTGGAGTAGGAGCATCCTTTATGTATTTTTGGTGGGACTATAAACTGGTGCAGCCATTTTGGAAAGTTGTGTGGACCTTCCTCAAAAAATTAAGAATAAAACTACCAGATGACCAGGCAATCCTCCTCCTGGGTATCTAACTGAAGAATATCAAACCATCAAGTTGGAGAGTTACATGCACACAATGTTCATTGTGTCATTAATACAATAAATAAGATACAGAAAAATTAAGAAATCACTGACAGATGATTAGATAAAGAAGATAAGGTACATGTGGACTATATATATGTATATAATTCATCTATATGGAAATATAAAATGATGCCATTTATAGCAAAATGGCAGGAATGCAGAGGGATTATGTGAAGCAAAATTAGAAAGACAAAGACAAATATTGGTTGATTTCAGCTATAAGGAAATGAAGCAGATGAACGGACATAACAAAACCAATTAAACCAATGGACATTGATAACTGAATTAAGGTTACTAGAGAAGAGCATTGGTGAGCACAAGGGTGGTAGAAGTATAATGGTGGTGGCAGTTTTGTTTTTGTTTAAGAATAAAGTAGAAAAACCAACTAGACTATTGCTTCTCAAGGTGAGGTTGAAGACTAGCAGCATGAGTATTGCCAGCATTCATTCATTGCCTAGCTTGGCCTCAGATCTGTGGAATCAGAATTGCTGGTAGTGATAGCTAGGAATCTGATTTTCAATAAGTACCATAGATAATTGCTATGTGTGCTATTGTTTGAGAAGAAAGAAACTGAAGATGATATCATTAGTAGTTTGTCCATTTCCTTTGAGTTTTCTGTGCTCTTACTGCATTGTATATCCTGAAACTGATCTCTATCACATAAATATTGTTGATTTTGGCTAATGAATAAGGAGAAATTAGTGCATATCTGAACAGATTGTGAACTTGTTCTTGGCTGTTATTAGAATTGTCCCCCTTCTTCTAAACAGGTTTTGTTTTGTTTTTTTTTCCTGTGGGGAAATCCAATAATATTCACTGTGGTTGTATAAAATACTGTTATACATCATGGGTTTGTGGTCCAGAAAGATCTGCTATTAACTTCTTTCTCCTCAACCACTGATAAGCCAGAAGATCTCATGTAAATTCATCTGTGTAGTGTCAGTTTATTTACTGATAATACAAACTGCTTAATAGTTTTTACCTAATAGGATTATTACCTGCACCCCTATGTTTATAGCAGCACTCTTTACAATAGGGAAGACCTGGAAACAACCTAAATGCCCAAAAACAGATGAGTGGATCGGGAAGCTG
>JAGFMF010011643.1:9034360-9080197 GCA_019455555.1 Galemys pyrenaicus | reverse complement strand
GCACTGGTGAGATGGTGATGGGGAATACATGGGGATTACAATTAATGGCAAGTATATGTAAATTTTAAAATATTTTAATAAAAAAAATTTAAAAAAAAGAATTCGAAAAGGGAGTTCATATAACACACATACTCTTATGCTTCTTCCATGCTAGGTGCCTAGTAAATGTTGATTGCTGTCATTATTATTATTGTAATAAATCTTAGTGAATGACATAGTGCCCCAAGAGTTTTTTTTTTAATTATATAATAGATCAGTGTGATTTAATGGTATACATAATATACTTTCTTAAAAATAGGATAATATATATTGAGACAAGTACAAAAAACCACAAAATCATTCTGTGCATCAAGTTTTGCTGTCACTATATAGTTTGAATTTAGGTCTCCTGATTCCCTCTGGTTCAGCAATGTTGGAGGCAGTTTTTTTTTTTTAATCTCCATATCACCAAGATGCACAGGAAATCGAACAGCAATGACTCATAAAAAAAAATCAGTGTATGAAAAGTGACAGAGGATACATTTGTTATTGAAACGATGATTGCTGATCATCCCTGAAAAGAAATCGTAAATGGAGCAAAGCCATGGTTTTTGTAAAAGTCAGACCACTCCTTTAGAATATTTTCTTTCAGTTTCCTCTTTCTAAGAGAGTAATTTGTGTGCACAATGGAAAAAAATGGTGCGAGCCAGTAGAAGAAGTGAATCCAACCCACGGTCCCTCCTTTCCCTCTGCCTTCCCACCCTAGTCTCACTGATGCTTTAAGAAAGATGTGTGACCCCACAACCTCAACTGGGAAATAAAATCCTTTCAGGCCCCAGGCAATCTTTCCTTCAGGAAAGGTCAAGGTCAGGCACTAAAAAAATCAAAGTAGAGAAAGGTCTTTAGGGTAAAGAATGAAATTGCATCCCTGTGAAGAATAAAAAGGAAGAAAGCCAAAATCCATATTCTGCTCTGTTCTCATGAGAAACACATTGCAGATTTTCCCAGAAATGAGATTGACTGTTTTTTCCCAATTTGTATTATCTGAAATCACAGAAATTTTTATTATTGAGGTACATATATATTTATATGGGAAATAAACTTCTGAGCATCCTTAAAAAACATGTGTTTCATAATTTTGGAAATTTCCCAAATACATCCAAATGGGGTCATTCTGATTCAGAGATTTCCATCTTTCTGAAATAAAATAAATGCAACAAAAAACATCATTTTGACTACCCAATACAGCAGTGTGGTTAATGAGTTGGATATATAATTGACCACAGTCTTTGAGTTTTGTTGACATTTTAGTGCTAGGATGGATAAAGAATAAACCCTGTTGTTTCTGTTTTATCTGTTACAGTTTAGTATGGAAGAAGGAAATTATAGAAAGCAGGATTTAATAATCTTGTAAGGTATCCTGCCAATTTTCTAAACAGTGAGGCTGTTTTGAAAATGATTAGCCTCTGGATACCATGTGTTTAGCACATTCAGTATTTTATTTCTCTACAGAGTTTTTCTTTGACAAACAATCCTGTTGATCTTTAGCTAGTGATGAGGGAGGGAAATATTTTTTCATTTGGATTTATCTGTCTGATGCTTTATTTCAGAAACTCTCTGGATTCTGGGATGGGGGTAGGGGAATGGCTTCAAATATAGTTGTCATTTACAAGTCTAATGATTTGTTCCTTAGAATTGGGGTTAGTATTAGCTAGGTTGTTACTACAATGCTGCTCAACCCAAAGAATAAATAAAGAGATATAAATTCAAACTTTAATATATGGTGTATGCAAAATTTGATGTGCAGAATGAAAGGATAAGTGATTTTATTTGTTTTATCTGTTATCCAATTTCTTAAAATGTATATTGTGCCATAAACTCACAATGGATTAATTAATGTCTCAGTGGTAGTGTGATAGAGTGAATATATTTATCATATTATAGCGTTCAAGTAGGTTTTTTTATATGCAAAACCCCCATCAAAGTTAAATTCTTTTGTAATCAACATATTTTTGCATTTCCATTCATGTTGACCCTTGAGGGGACTCTTGATACTGGCTCCAATGTAACAGGGTAGCCCCCAGGAAAAGGGGAGGTTCCAGGTTCCCACCTCCAAAGGAGGGTAAAGCTGGGCTGGGAGGAGAAAAAGCTGGAGAGGAGACTGGAGAGGGAAGAAAGCAGCATGGAGAGCCAGAAGGAGACCTGGAGGAGGCACATGGGGTAGAGAGACATATGAAGTAACTGCACTTGTTTCTTGGTCCTAGACTGGTTGGAACAGATGCAGGTGAGAGACCTGTGGGGAGGTTAACAATGGCAGTTTCTGTCTTGTTTCTGATTTTGCTCTTTTCCTCCCAGACTTGTCTGACTGTTTCTGACTTTTTTCTATGGGTCCCTGCCGGAAGGTTCTTTCGACTTGTGGCAGGCTTTTGGGCCTTGCTTTGGGCCAATCCTATTTGGCTGTGCTTTTACCTATGAGGGGATAGGTAACTTTGGGTGCTTGATTTAATAACTATATTCTTTGCCTTTTCTGTGTTGTTCACAAATTGTATTAATGTTCCTTTCTATTAAAGATCTTATATGTTTTGTCTTGATGTGGCAGATGGGAGAACCTAGTAAGAGCAGGCAGGTTTGGAGGTTCAGGGGTGTCCTTCTCCCTGCTCTGTAACACCAAGACCATACTTTCTGATGTCGGGAGAACGATCATCTCAGAGCTCTTTGTGGTGTGCTTAGAGAACAGCTGGGGACAGGTCAGGTTACACAGTAATCAGAATTTCAGTTGTTAATTTTTGGTGTCCTTAGATATTGTCATTGATGGAAAAGGCAGAATTGGGTTTATGGAAGGACTCTTACTACCACTTCCTCATGATTTTAGATTATTTTAAAATAATTTTTTCCTTTGAATAATTGATTATTATGGAAATTTTACTAATTCTTGCAAGTATCAGAGCAAGCAATATGTTTAGACCCAAAGTAGAACATTCAAAAAGAAAAAATTCAGACATTGAAAAATAGAAGTGAGAGAGATTTTTTTTTCATTGATTCTGACCTTATATAAATCACACAATTTCTCTGTCTTCAGTTCTTTAATTGCTTTGTGTGGCAACCAAAATTAGGAGTCTCAAGTTTTGTAACTGTGTGTTCCATCAGACCTCCCTGGGAAGCTCCCAGCTAATGAGAAGACCAGGCATATTAATGAAGTCCATTCCAGGAAAGTGCAAGAATCCTCTTCATAGCTCCAAGACCATTGGAAGGGAACCAGTGTTTCCCAGCCAAGAGTCCCATCCAACTCCTAGACATGAGTGAGGCCATCTGGGACCATTATTTCCCAGCAGATCTGTCAAATGGTCACCAACATAGGCGTTAAACCAGCCCAAAACATATGAACCCTGCCTAAAATACTGATCCACAGAATTTTAGCAAACAAATAAATGATTATGGTTTGTTACTACTGGATTTTAGGATAGTTTTGTATATAACTGATACAATAAGCCAAAACCTTTATGCTTCATAAGACATGCAAAACAAAGTAAAAGAAAAAGCACAGAATGACAGTATTTGAAAGCATATAAATTGTTAAAGACTACCAAAGAGATTTAAAAATAGTGACAACTTGGTAAGAAAAAAGATTAAGCATCAAAAATTGATATGAGCGAGGAAAAATGTTTAATAAATGTTTAAAAAATGTTTAATAAATATATGAAAGGATGTCCAAACTTAGATGTAATACACGACATTAAAATTGAAACAGATAAGAAAAACAGTTTTATACCAATAAGTTCAGTAATAAATAGAGTAGACAAATTTTTCTGGGAAGATGGAGAAATGAGAGCGTCCTCCACTAATAGGAAAAACAGACACTGTCCCTTTGGAAAACTTTAGTAATAAAGTAAATTTGACAATGCATGTTCCAGAAAGTCCATTGCCATTGAGCATAAGGATGTGGAGATGAGAATCATTCTTTGGTGCATTATTTTTAAAAGCAAAATAAAAAAATGGAAATAATGTGCTCATCAACAGGATGAATATTATGATGAAGCACTAAATAGAAGTGGAAATGAATGCCTGAGTGCCAGGTCCAGCAACATGAAAAGAACGCAGGACCATATGTTGGAAGAAAACAACATTCTGATGCCACTTACCTTTTAAAAGCGTAAAGTAGAATTCTGTATTTATTTTTGGTAAAACATAGGTAGAAAAGTTAGTTAAAAGTGAGTGTGAGTAGCAAACATCACAAACGGTAGTTGCTTCTGAGGAAGGGATGGCTAAAGAGATTGCATGAGAGATGACTGTACAATACTTTGTAGCTTCGGTCAGTTGATAGACATCGTCTCAATAAACGTATTCTTTAGAAGTTTTGAATTTTTTTTAAGATTCATTTATTTATGCATACAAGCACTGGGGTACAGGCCAGAGGTGTGGGGGGGGTGAGAGGATTCACCACAGAAAGCGGGGAGCAGAACAGGCAGATCAACAGAAGTACACTGCTGAGGGGAGCAGCGGGCACAGCAGGAGAGGTCTGCCGCGCCATGTGGGTCCCCTCCCCAGCCAGAGGTAGGGATCTAAGTCGTGCTGCAGTGGTTGCAGTTTGCCTCATGTGCGTTGCTCAACCCACTGCACCACCAGGGAGGGCCCCATGAATCCTTGAATTATCTAATATAACTAAATGTGAAGAAAAACTAACAACCCAAATTAGAAATAATGATTTGCTTCAATTTCTTAAAGAACCACTGATACCAAAAGGTGTAGAGATGCAGTATTAAAACTTTTGCTAACTTTCAAATCCACTGATCTCAGACCAGATCAAACATTTACATTATTATTTACATTACATTATCAGTAAAAGTCAACCTATTATAATAGAGTCAAGAATAAAATGGCTTCCCAGTATCCCTGGGGGTGCTGCTGCGGGTTCAACAACGCACATTCGCTGCAAAGCCCTGCAAGTTGGATCCCTCTCCCCCAACAAGGAGGGGACCCACATGGCACAGCCTCTCCTGCCTTGCCCGCTGCTCCCCTCAGCAGCGTATCTCAGTCGATCTGCCTGTTCTGCTCCCCACTCTGTCTCTGGTGAATCCTCTCACCTCCCTGGACTCTGGCCTGTACCCCAGCTCTTGTAAAAAAACTATAAAAAAAATCAAATGGATTCCTACCTGTCTGAAAAGGTCTTAATTCCAGTTTACTCTCTTGACCTTGACCCAAGAAACCACTTCTCTGCATTTATTTGCTGATTTGTAGCTACAAACAACAATAGATTAAAGGTGTTTATTTCTATGATTGATGGACGTAACAGAGCTATGAAACCTGACAGTTTGGAAAGCATGTCTTTCTCTTCTATTTTTCATGCCAAAAAAAAAAAACAATCATAATTTTTCTTCTGAAGATGAGCAAAAAATCTTATAAAGAAAGAAGATAGAATATTTGATATAAGTACATGTGCTTACCCTTTGTGCATTTTCAACTGGAGTCAAAGACATAGATTTTCATAAATTAGATCAGCACTGATTTTAAGCAAGGATTCTTATTTGAGGCAACAGAGTTGGGGAGAGAGCGCAATGCTGTTGTTGGGCAGATGTTAATTTTGCAACTCATGTTACTCAACTTTTATAAATAGAATGAGAAATGGGAGAGATTCTGGGATTTCAGAATATAGATGAGTTTCTTTGGTACTAAATCCCTTTCAACCTACTTTCCTTCAACCCCTTGAGACACTGTGGCAAAATTTGGGTATCAGAGAACATTATGCTTTTTGTATGGAGAAGTACAGTGGGTTTATCTATAAAGATATTAATGGCTTCATTAGTAACAGTCTAAATGATTTCATGAAATAATGATTAAGTAAATTATTTTCTATCCATGCTATGTAATGACATAGTATCATCAAGGTAAGACCATCAACAAGGTAAGACCACCAAGACATGACATGTATCCATGAATAAGACACGTTATTGAACACCGTAGACGTAGTAACACCTCAAAGTTTTCTAAATTTAAAAATGTAACTGTTTCTTTGACTGAACTTACCTTTAGATCACTCTAGTGTCGGAAAATCTAATCTTGCTCAAAGTAAACTCAGTCACCTTTGGTTTAAATTTCAGTAGGATTCTACTCTCCTCTAATATATATATGTTCCTGTTGGTTTATAATTCCTACTGTGGAGCCATATGGGAAGTGGTGCCTCATCAAATCAAACACTTAGGAATCTCTATTATATGCTCTGTGTTGCTGTCCAGTTGGATTGATGGAAGAGAATATTGGGATACAATTCTGCACATTAGTAAACAGCACTCAGCAGCTGTAGCATAGGGGTGCTTGCATGTGAAGGAGAGTTGAGTAAGGCACCAATAGCAGCCCCTATGAACTGAAATTCAGTTGAGTTCTTCCCTGCATACCTCTAAATCTCACTGGTGATGGGTACAGTGAGATCTTCTTTCTTATTTTCTCTTTTCATTATTCATTTTTCCTACAACAATTTGCACTAACTTTAGCCCAGGAAATTACTTTCATATTCTTGTGCATTCTTCCCTGTGCTATCAGCTTATGGTATAAATATCATGCCTCAGTCCTTCAGTCTCCTTAACACTTAATATTGAAACCATGCTTTGGATTCAAAAGGTATATTTTCATTTCAAAAACATGGATCCTGCAGCCTTCAATTTCAATACTATAACCTCTACTATCCATTAAAGAGCTTGTAGTTGGAAGTTTCAAAACTTTAACTCCAACTTTGCTATCCTTTTCAGGCAACAAATACCACTCCTCCAATGAGTGACAAGCACCAAGAGAATCTGAAAGATGTTACCAAGTTATCTACGAGATAATTTGTGAAAACAATTTGCATGATGAAAAAAAATTAGATTTGTTACATTTTGGTATTGTTTGAATGAATTTGACAGTAAGTATGGAGAAAGAAAAACTCTGGGGAAAAGAGAAAAGCATGGAGATTTCTAGAACACCAACTTTGATGAGGAACTTGGTACAAAGGATGTCCTAGGTCATATGAGTTTATTGTCATAGTTTTAATGAAATCTCTTTTTTTAAAGATTTATTTATTTATTCATACAAGAACTGGGGTATAGGCCAAAAATGCAGGGGATGAGAGGATCCACCAGAGATAGAGTGGGGAACAGAACAGTAAGATCCACTGAAATACACTGCTGAGGGAGCAGTGGGCGAGGCAGGAGAGATCTGCCATGCCATGTGGGTCACCTCCCCGGCCCAAGGCAGGAGTTGAACTCAGGCTGCAGTGGCTGCGTTTTGCTTCATTGTGCATTGCTTAACCCACTGCACCACCAAGGAGGCCCTTAATAAAATCTTGAGGTCACTCCATCCTGACTTACCTGAGTTGAAGTGGATGTAGAATGGATAGGAAGAGGCTGCAGCTTGCACTGTCCTGATAGGAGGCAAACAGAAGGTGCCATGAAAACCTTTTCCCAAACCTGAATGGACCAGATAGGAAAACAACTCAGAGGTTACCTATGATCCCTAGGAAAGTAAGTCGACTCTGTGATAGTCACTGGGATTGTTAAACTACACACAGAATTTCCTTCATATTGAGAAGTTCTCTTGGAAAAGAAGAGGGAATGTGAAACAGTTAATAGGCTCTGTAGCCATTAAATTCATAAAATGTTTCCATGGAAAAGGCAAAATATTCTTTAAACAAGGAAATAGATTATCATGAAATAGGAAATCTCTGTGTTCTTGACATTAGTAAAAAATGGGATTATAGAATAAATGGCATTAGTTATAAGGAAATGAGAATATGATACCTTCATTTTGATTTTTGAAAATACAGGGTTGTTTTTTCCTTAACAAGGAAAAACATCCCAGATACTAGTTTAGTGTGTGGAGTGCTCTTTTTTTTTTTTTTTGCCAGCATTATTGAAACAGTATAGTAAGTATAGTAGTATTGAAACTTCATGTATGTAAATCTAAGTTGTACAAAATAGTGACTTCACACACGGATATATTATAAAATGAGTATTATGTAATATTAGTAAATACCTCTATCTCTTCCCATACTTTTTTTGTGTTTGGTGATAACATGTAAGATCTACTCTTGACACCTTTCAAGTTATAAAGTGGTATAGTTAAATACAGTCACCATGCTGTACATGACATCCTCAGAACTTATTATATAGCTGGCTGTTTGTATCCTTTGACCAAGTTCTATTATCCCTGTTACGTAAATTGCCTTTTTATTTTATTAATTATTTTTCTGCAAAGATGTTTTTTAGTTTGATGTAGTCCCTCCCATTTGATGACTTTTGCTTTTGTTGTCTGTGTTTTTGATGTCATATAGGAAAAAATCCTCGCCTCTTTTTGATTGCCAGATAATTACTCGTACATTCCCTAGAGTATTCCAGTCTGCAGAGTTTGCCCCAATATGGCTTCTTGTTTCTCTCTCTTTTTTTTAAAGATTTATTTATGCATACAAGAACTGGGGTACAGGCTAGAGAGTCGGGGATTAGAGGATTCACCAGAGACAGTAGGGAACAAAACAAGCAGATTGAGTGGAAGACACTGCTGAGAGGAGCAGTGGGTGAGATAGAGAGGACTACTGTGCCATGTGGGTCACCTCCTTGTTGGGGGATCAAACTCAAGTGCTGCAGTGGCTGTGGATGCTTCATAGTGCGGTGCTTAACCCATTGCACACCAGAGAAGCCCCAACTTTTTGTTTCTCTTGTGGCATTCATCCATTCAAAACTATTAGAACTTCTCCTAAACCCCTATTGATTCCAGGAGCCAGGGGACCGAACAGATATGTTATACGACTTGAATGATTGTTAGTTATCCAAATGGTAGGTGGTGTTGGAGGATCCACTTACAGTGTAACTCATTGATGTGGCTGGCAGATTGGGATGGCTGTAGGATGAAGGACTCACTCCTTTCCCATTCATCTTCCTGTGGGCTGCTTAATAGCCCTCACAGCACGGGGACTGGCTTCCTTCAGACTGAGTGTGTCAGGTAGAAGCTGCAGTGCCTTTCCTGTCCTACTCTCAGCAGTCACACAACCTCACAGACACCACATTCTTTTTGCTAATAATGAGTTGTTAATTCTAAGTGTTCAGGGGACCAATGTTCACATTTTAACAAGAGGAGTGATAATTAATGAATGTATTTTAAGACTTTCACATTGTATAAATTCAGATGATATCTTGTGTGATTCCCAGTCTTTTCTTTCCTGCACATAAAATCCACTCTCATGCTTACACTATTAGAAGGTGTAGTAGCAGGAGTGCATAGGTTTCAGTCCTGGTGACATAATGATCATGTACCTTTTTCTTGTTGACCCTTAGCTTTAATGCACCCACCTAGTATAGCCTTCCTGTGCTCGACAGTGAGTAACTTTTTTTTTTATTATTATTATTTATGCATACAAGAGCTGGGGTATAGGCCAGAGTCGAGGGAGGTGAGAGGATTCACAAGAGACAGATCGGAGAGCAGAACAGGCAGATTGACTGAGATACACTGCTGAGGGGAGCAGCGGGCGAGGCAGGAGAGGTCTGCCACGCCATGTGAGTCCCCTCCTTGCGCTGTTGTGCCGCTGATGCTTCACAGTGCTGCGCCTAATCCTCTGTACCACCAGGGAGGCCCGCACAGTGAGTAGCATATTATAGTAATGCCTTATTCCAGTGTATCAATCATTTATGCAAACAAAACAAAACAAAACAAAACAAAACATGAAAACGTGACACTCATTCTCAAATACGATTTGTTACTTAAACTAATACTAAGTGGACTTAATATTCCATAAGGAACATGCAACAGGTTTGGCGCTGATGCGGCTCTTGTACCAGCCTTGAGGGAGTGTCAGTGACATGCTATGCAATCATTTCTCTTGCTCTCTGTTCCTCTTTCATCACATGCATCCTTTTTTCTTTCCATCAATAGTGGGTTCATAAGCACTCATTCTGCCAGGTGCTGGGAAGGAAAAGCTCAGTCTCTACTTTTCATGTATTTCCTATCTGAAATGTGTTCCCTTGAATTCTTCTGGGTTATTTACTTTAAAGATATGCTCATGGGTGCTATTCCAGACACACTGAAATCTTTGAGGGTCACTAGGCTTTTTGGTAACATTTGGTTGTTGTTATTATGATGATGATTTTAATCGCTGAGTCATAAAAATTTGTAATGCATCAGATTTTTGGGTCCCATTTTCAGAGTTTTTGATTCAGTTTGGGGAGGGGTCAGTAAATTGTAGTTATAACAGGTCTTAGTTGATGCTGATACTTATGACTCAAGAATCACACCTTCAGTAACAACATCATAAATACAAATTAGTAATATTATTCAAAGATTGATGGGTTATCTAATCAGGTCAAACTAAACTCCCAGAATCAGGACTTTGGAGCTAAAGAGCTAATGTAGACTTTGGAGATCATGATTCCAAGCTCCTTCATTTGATACTTAAATAAAAATTTCAGTGATTTTTGTCTTGGTCATTAAGTAAGTGAAAGCAGGTGTAGAAAATTGTTGAAATTCTTGTCTACGGCCATACCACCCTGAACGTGCCCGATCTCGTCTGAGCTTGGAAGCTAAGCAGGGTCGGGCCTGGTTAGTACTTGGATGGGAGGTTCTATTCCTCATTCACAATGTTTCCCATTGATCATCCTGTTTATGTGTATTTTTATGTGTTTCTGGGGTCAAGTTATCATTGCATTATAAAGGATAATCATCCAGCTTAAATCAATAAAGGTCAGAGAAAATGATGAAATTAATTTGTGGAAATGAATATAAAACAAGAGGTCATCTGCCCTACAGTTAAAGGGGATATTGAAAAACTAATTTTGCCTTTTTAGGTATCTTAGCTAAATTATCAGAAGAGCAGTTTCTTTTTATGAGGAATATTAAGAAAAGTACTGAAATGTGAAGCTATTATAAAGACCATAGTTTTGGTTACAGAGTCTGTGACCAACTGCCAAGAAAAATATTAACATAGAAGCAGAGGGTCTGAGTGTATATGAATAGTAACATTTCAGATAAATATTCAGCACATTACCTCATAAGGCAAAAATACAGAACAATCTTCTAAAGGTTGTGTGGCTGTACCCAAGGGCAATATAATGACTATGCCCAGCTTATTGTTGACAAAATAAAAAGAAGTTTGATTCATCACAGATGAGTAATAATTGTCTTCATCACTAATTATTTATATCGTAAGGCCATCTGTGATGTTTTCATGGCTTTCAAAAGAGAAATGCACTCAACTTGAAAGGGAGCAAATCTTGCTAGTTTAGAAAAGACATCTGGAAGGGTTTGGAATAGAAAGGCTTTGCAAGAAAAAGTGGAGCTGCTTATTCTGAAGTTGAAGTTGCTCTCTGAGTGAGTGAACCTGTTCTAGACCCCTGAGTTAAGTTGGGTTCCTCCGAAGTAACCCTTCCAGGCAGGAATGCATGAACAAGTAATCTAAATAGCCAGTGTGCCCAGTGGGAAGCAAGAAAGGAATAGAGAAAGCAGAATAGAGGCAGAAACAAGTCAAGCAGGACTCAAGTCCTAAGATTCACCTAACACCACAGGGGAACTAGGAGTTGTAAGTTCTACCTCAAAGTTGTTCTAAATCTGAAAAAACTGACCTTTTAGCCACTCATCAAAGACTGCCCCCACCGTGTCTCCCTCTATATGAAAGTGCAAAGTGTTCCAGTAACTCATGGAAATCCCTCTAGAGACTCACAGTTTCTGGGAGTTAGAAGTAAAATACATGAAAGCTGGGAAAGGGACACACAATGTGGTGAGTAAACTCAACGTGTCTACTTCTCCATTCAAACTCTCCCTTGGTGTTAGAGTCCTCAAGAATGAATTTCAGAAGAATTATTAGGAAGTCTGCTAGTTAACACTTAAGTCACATTTTCAAAGATAGCCTTACTGGAACTAGAACTGATACTTTGATCCCCATCTGATTAATGCCTGTATTTTCCTGCAAAATGTGCTTTGATCATCTTATACTTTTTTTAGTGATGGGTCAGGGACTCTCTTTATCTTTTGAGATTGGTACAGTGGAACACGTCTTCTTATAAAATGTCTTTAGATGATACCAGCAGGAATGCAACACTTGACTGTGTCTTAGACAATTCCCCTTGCTTGTCTTGTAGTCCCTTCATAAGCAGACTGCACAGTATGCTTTCCTCCTTGAATTTAATGTAAGATTCTCACACAATGTTCTGAATCCCCAATGACACGAAACAAATGATTTCTACATTATATTTGTAACATCTGTCAATCTACCAAGAGACATTTAAGCCACATGTCAATATTGCAATTATTCCCAACCAAGAAGGAAATAGGGAACAAAGAAAAGCAGTGAGAGCCATCTTCTGGAGATATCTGTTAACTATCCTGGATTATATATCTCTTCCATTGTGTCCCTCCTCCAGTACTTCTGCAAAAAGAAATCAGTCTTTTTAACCAAGCCTGCTACTCTCTCTTTTTCAAAGATTTATTTATTTATTTTATGCATGGAAGAACTGGGGTGTAGGCCAGAGGTGTGGGGTTGAGAAGATTCAGCAGAGACAGAGTGGGGAGCAGAACGGGTGGATTTATTGAAATACACTGCTGAGGGGAGTAGTGGGTAAGACAGAAGAGGTCTGCTGAACCATGTGTCCCTAGTCTCTGGCTAGGGACTAAACTCAGGACAAAGCGATGAAAGTACTGAGACTTAACCCCTCGGTCACCAGGGAGGCCCCAAGCCTGCTTCTCTTTATATGACCCACCTCAATGAAAGAATGGTCCATCCAGTTGCCTAGTGAAGAACTCCTGGAATCATCACAGTTTTCCTAGGTTTCACTCACCCATACATCTAAGCTGTCCTTAAATTCTGCCAACTATATCTTTGATCACTTCTTTACTTCCCTACTACCAGTATAATTTCTCATCAGTATATATAAATTTCTCATCATTAGTCATCTTATATTGACTAAGCTTTTTGTAAGTTTAACTTATCTCTAGCACTTCCTCTAATTTATATTTTAATGTAGAGTTCTTTTTTTCTCTAAAACATAAATATGATCATTGTGATACTTCGATTTAGATGATTCCATATATCTTCACTGTGGAAGACAGATAATGGCTCCCAAGGACGGTGCGTATTCTAATCTTTGGCACCTGTGATGTTATCTTACTCTGAAAAAAGAGTCTTTCCAGATGTAATTAAGGATTATGAGATGAGTCCTATCCTTATTGGGGTGGATCATAAGTACCAGCACAATTATCTTTATAAGAGACAAAAGGATTCAGACCCACAGAGGAGAAGGCAGTGTGAAGACAATAGAGTGATGGAGCCACGGCACAGTGCTCCCTACAAAGAAGCCAGAATAGGCATAAGGGATTCTCCCTGAGAGCCACCGAAGAGGGAGTGTGGCCCTGCAACACCTTGATTTTAGATATCTAGCCTCTACAACTGTGAAAAAATAAATTATTGTTTTAAGTCACTGAGCTTGTGGTGATTTGTTACAGTAGCCCCAAGATACTTAACACAATAGTCAAACTTTTTTTTTTAAAGATTTTTTTATTTATGCATACAAGAACTGGAGTACAGGCCAGAGTCCAGGGCAGTGAGAGGATTCACCGGACACAGAGCAGGGAGCAAAACAGGCAGATTGACTGAAACACACTGCTGAGGGCAGCAGCAGGTGAGGCAGGAGAGGTCTGCCATGCCACGTGGATCCCCCTCCCTACTGGCAGCAGGGATCGAACTCGTGCTGCAGGGCTTCGGTTTGCCTCATGGTTTGCCTCATAGTGCGTTGCTTAACTCACTGTGCCACCAGGGAGGCCCAATAATCAAACTTTTTGTTATGTAAGGCCTTTTGTGATCTGGGCTCTACCTTCATTTTCTAATCTAATCTATCATTATTTTCCCAAATGGATCTAGTGACTGGAAATGACTGGAATAGTAGTTATATTCATCTCCATATTTTAATAGTCATGTCTCTTTACTAATTCTCAAAATGTATAAATAACTCTCAAAATATACATAACAATACTTTTAAACACAAGTACCAAAATCAGGAGAATCATATGGATAGAAAATTTAGGAAGACAAAGGCATGAAAGAAGAGGTGAGTCACCAGATTTTACAAAAGATCATTGGAGACTACTATTCTCCAAACATACACCTAGATCTATTTTCCCAAATATTCTATGTCATGTAGTTCTTCTTCCATTAGGATTCTGAAGCCATTAACAACCATACTTGACATTATAGGTCTAAAAATCACCACTTTGGTTTTCAGGCGACCCACTTATAGTAGTCGGGGTCATCTTCTAGATATTTGAAGGAAAGCATTGTTGGAAATTTGCCTGGAACAGAAACTTTTTTTGTTTTTCAGTATTCTTTGCTTTTCTTATATTTATTCCTTGATGATAAGGGTTCCTTATGTGATAAACCATTCATAATTTCTTGATCATCTTTATTCCTTTCCTCTTGGCTGAGTCAAAACATTGTAATAATTGTTTTTATTACACTTGGGGGTAATTACTTCCCTACTGTATCAGTTTTTAGTTTGAATTTGCTCCCTCCTTACATGGCACCAGAGAGAGGAAATGTAACCTTTTTAGCTTTGTCTTTTTACCTTTTTAGTATGACTCTCAGTTTTTTATTTTTAAGTGCTGGAATGTCTGCTGGTTTTACAATGTTTACCAACTCTATAAATCTCTACTGTTCTTTCCTCAGTTCAAAAGTTCTCAGATAAAGATTCTTCTGGGGTGAACTATCTAAAGCAGTTCCTGATTTCATTTCTGACATGACTGCAACCAAAAAGTACTGAGATGATGCTTCTGATAGAGTTTTGCTTGATGCCTTTCGTGCTTAGAAAGGGAGTTCCCTTTCAGCATCACATAACTTCACAATCAATGATTCAGAGATTTCAAGTTTCTCATCAATCTTCCCTGTCTTCTTCATCCAACTTAGACATTCTTTTCACCCAGATCCATCCAATCAAGAAATATGTCGTGAAAGCGTTCATTTTCTCAGTTCATGACTTTTCCTTTCTGAGACACTGCCACTTGTGACAGCACTTCCGAAGTATCTAGGATTCAACGAGCTTCCCATAAGCACTGAATCGTTGCTTCTTTTTTCTCATTCCTGAGTGAATGGCCTCAACCACCAGCTGTTTTCTGGTCAAATCATCCACAGATAATCTCTTCTTGCAGAGGGAAGTGTTATGGCTCTTCAAATTCATATTCTAATTCACCTTTGCTGTCAGAAATCCTTGAAGAGCCTTTTTGGAAACCTGATGGAGAAGTTTCCCTTTCCTGCTGAAACTCTAAACAATGGGGTCTCTCAATTCAGCCTCGTCCTTTACAGCATCGTCTCCCTTTCCCTAAGTAAGCTAATATTATCATCTTGAACAAGTACTTCTCTTCCTTTCAGTGATATCCATTCCCTCTTCTTCATCTGAATCTTTCAGCATCTTTTTCTTCAGTGTCGTTTGTTGCTGCTTGTTCAATGGAACTAAAGTCAACTCTTTGGCTTCCGCTGGTCCCTGAAGAAAAAAGAGCAGGGTACTAACTCCAAATTGAAAAACATACCTGAACTGGACTCACCATTAGGTGTTGGGTGGAATGTAGATTTTGTGGAGAAAAGCATTGTGAGCATTTCCCTGATAGCAGAGCTAGAAACCTAGAATGTGCCATTGGTCGCATTCCCCACCCAGGTGGCGCATCTTGTGCTGATGGATGCACTGGACTACGTTACAGCCTGACGGCCTTCTCAAAAGGCAGCAACTTATCTTTTCAGGTGGTGGATGCCAAGGATGGTGCTGCCCTTAGGGAGTCTAGGCTGTAGTGGGACATGGTGGGATCATGGCAATTCTCTTTGAGGGGGAGCCAGGGAAGGTTGCCCAGGGAGGGAGCTAGTGACAGAGGTGGTGGTGGGGATGGGCTGGGGGTGCTGCCTTTCCTCTATGGGGCTCCTACCGCTCCTGCTGTTGAGACGGGTTGGCGAGTCTCAAACCATGGACTCAGGGTCCAGCAGCACAGAGGCCTTTCCTTTTGCAACTCCTCAGAGATTGAAGGGTTGGTGGCAGTGGCCTTGACCTATACCACGGTGGGTACTGGCAGGACTGGCTTCTTGAGGCTGCCATTGAGTTCTTGCCCCCTGGAAGTTTCTGAATTGTGCGATTTCCCTCCTCAACTTTCTGTAATTGCATATGCTCATTCACTTCTCTAGAACGCTCAGACTCTTCAGAGTGCACAAGAATCATCTTACGAGTGCTAGAAAATCTATGTGATAGTTGAGATGGGAGGAGGAATGTGGATGTGATAATTGTAACTTTGAAAATCAAAACTAATTATATAGGGCAATTTGTGTAAATATGCACTGACAGATTTGTGATTTATTGTCACTCAAATACAAGTGAAAATTCATCCTAAATTTAGCTTAATCTCTTTATAATTATAATGCTAAGTCTTTCTGAGGGTGATAGTTGATGTTTCAGAAAGAAATTCTTTGACAGTTTTAAGGATTAATCCCTGACTTACATGGCCAGTGTGATAGAATACACCAGTCCCAGCACATGTCCCTTTACTGGGCTGGATAGCCAGACACCAGATGCTGAGAGTAGTGACATTTTTTCATGTTTATTAATATCTAATTGACATAGACCATTGTGTAACTCTAAGGTATACAAGTTGTTGATTTAGTATTGTAAATTACAACATGATCCCTATCTTAATGTTAGTAATACTTCCATCACATGGAATAATTATCATTTCTTTATTGTGGTGAAAAAGATGTAGTCTCTTAACAAATTCCAAGCATTGTTGTTATCTATAATCCCAATGCTGTCCATTAGATCCTCAGAACTTACTCCTTTTTTAACTGGTTTTTACTCTCTAACAACTCCTGGTTTCCTCTGACCCTCAGTAGTTACTTTTTTCTGCTCTCTATTTTTATAAGTTAACTTCTTGGGATTCCTCACACAAATGATATCATGCTGCTTTATTGCAAATGGTAGGATTTCATTCTTTTTCATGGCTGAGTAGTATTTTGGGGTGTGTGTGTGTATATATTTGTGTGTATTCTTCCTGAGCCTCCAGGGGAAGGAATTAAGCCACACCATACACTTGATTTTAAACTTTTATGACTATGTCCATGTGTATGTTTATCTTTTTTACCCATACATCCATTCACAAATAGTTGAATTGTTCCCTTAGCTTGACTATTGTGATTTATGTTGCAATAAACATGGGAGTGCAGATCTTTTCAATTTCTTGTTTTCATTTTATTTTCCAACTAGAAAATAGGTAAAGTAACGGGATACAAATGTTGCCAAGGAAGACATTAAAAAAGGCCAACATGCAATAAAAATGATGACCATCATCACTAATAATCAGAGGAATGCAAATCTCAGACCAGTTAGAGTACTATTAAAAAGACAGGAGATATTAAGTGTTGGTGAGGATGTGGTGAAAGGGAATTCATTGTGTACTGTTGAAAACATAAATTGGTACAACCACTGTGGAAAATAAAGTATTGAGGTTCCTAAAAAAATTTAAAAATTGAATAATGGCTTTTAATGGTTAATAGTTGTCCTCTCTGCACCCACCAACCTGCATCTATAGACTGACTGAAAAAATACAGAAAACAAGGAAATACAGAAGACCACCCTGTGTGGGATCAGATCTGTGGTGTAATACAGTCTGCATTTGGCATGACTACCTCCTTGCATTTGTCCTAGACTACCTCCTTGCTCACCTCTTTCCTCTGTTCGATCAGCTTCCTTCACACCATTTCTCCTCAGAGTATTGTCCCAAGAAATCACTTATACTCAAATTCCCACCTCACAGTCTGCTTCTAGCAAATGTAACCTCAGATAGACAGAATTCTCAACTTTATTACTACCAATCATTATAGACCAACTGTCAAAATCACTTCAGTAGCAACACTTCAATTATTTAACACACCCTGATATGTGGTATGGTATTAAAAAAAATAGATAGCTTCAAAGAGTGAATCTCTTGAGAAATAAATTGGTCCCTACACAGCTTCTTTGTATATCCAGTGTTTGTAAACGAATGAATGAATGTTCTAAAATTTTAAATGTTCTGTCATAATCTGCAGCAGAAGCTCACCAAAATTATAAAGAAGGGCTACTGCTCTACAGTGAAGCCCACGATGAAGAGTTTGAGACCCAATCTCTCCCTCACTTAAGTATCTGGCAGTGACATGAAGGTTCAACTGGAATTCCTCAACTACTGACCTTCTAGAAGTTAGCTAACTCCCCTGGAAGGAATTTTGCTCTCTACTAAACACTGTGTTGCCTGGTTATTTGACTTTCATCAAATACCTGACTAAGAGATCAAAGTTATTGCTGCTGAAATAAGCATTTTCTGAATGTTGCAGACAAATCAAAACAACTGATAATAACATGAAAACAATTTCATTGTTAAAAACGAAAAGGCTCTTAGAAGAAATGCCATACAGAACTTGAGTCAAAAAGGGGGGAGTTAGGGAGGTCTGAGTAAGAGCACTGGACCTAGGGAAGAAGCCACATGTGGTTTGTATAACCTTGAGTGACTCCAGCACTTCAATGTGGTTGAAAGGAATAAATTGCATAATAATGTTTGTGCATTGTGAAAATATTGCAAAGAACTTAGAATGTGACAAATGTTTATTGTTGTTAACTACTATGGCACAGAGGATTATTTAACTGTCATTTATTCATTATGCCTCTGAATCAAATTTCAGGAAAGAAGTGAAATCATAGATACAGTAAATTTAATTTATATTGTAGGCTTTAGATTTAACACAAATACATCCCCTGATTCTACCTGAATAACCAATACAATTTTATATCAGTAACCCTGTATTTGTCTCAAAATACAATTATAATTATCAGTGTCTATATTCATTACATATAGAGAAATTAACACCTTCTATGTGCCAAGCACTAACCAAGGCTAGGAACATACAGTGTTGAATAAAACATCAAAGTTAAGAAGGAAAAAGAGGGTTTCCCTGGTGATGCAAGGGAGTAAGCATCGCATTGCAGGGCTTCAGCAGCCACTGCAGTGCTAATTCAATCCCCGGCCAGGGAAGGAACCCACATGGCTTAGCAGACCTCTCCTGTCTTGCCTGCTGCTCCCCTCAGCAGTGTATTTCAGTAGATCTGCCTGTTCTGCTCCCCGCTCTGTCTCTGGTGAATCCTCTCACCCCCCACACCTCTGGCCTGTACCCCAGCTCTTGTATGCATAAATAAATAAAATCTTGAAAAAAAAGGAGGCATTATATTGAGATACATAGAAAGGCTTAAGTATTTACAAATCGTGCTGACTACTAGGGAAAACAGAATGGATGCCATTAAAAAGGGGAAAAAGCAGGAGAGCTTTCTGATATGTGAAGCACAGAAGGCCTCTGAGGAATTGATATTAGTCGAAATCTTCATGCCAAGTAGGCATTGTCCAGGTGAAGGATGGGTAGAGAAAACTCTGAACAAAGAGAACAGCTCTGGGATGGCCCTGAATTAAGAAAACCTGTATGCAGTGGACTAAGGGAGAGGTATGTTAAAAGCAAAACAGTTCTTAGGGGAAATGCTAGTTAGAATTTGACTCAACAAAGGGAAAGTTATGTTCCAGTTGTTGACTCAATTATATGTGACAGCTCAGAGCATTTAATAATAAAAGACCTGCGTTATGCAAATGATTTAAACCTTACAATCCAGTCCAGCTGTCAATGGGTGGTAGAAAAGAAAGGGGAAGAAATACCTAAAGTAGTGGTCTTAACAACGCCTCTCACAAAGTGAGAGTGGAAGGCTAAAATTGATAGAACAGAAAAGGGAGAATTAAGAAAGCTACTTAAAGCTACTAAAATAACCACGAGGAACATTAACCAAAGCACAGTAATAATGCTGTTGAGATGGGGCAGGAGAGGAGCAATAGGAATAAGGAGACTTAAAACCTCACATAGCTGCGAATAGCAACTATCTACATCAGCATCACCCAGCAATTAGAACAAGAAGGGGACACAACCTGTGTCAACACACTAAGTTGTTTGTACCAGAATAACTGCCTAAGATAAGATTATTCATCAATAAATAACTTCACCATTGCCTGCAGGAAGTTCCAGCAGATCAATTTTTTTCTGAGACAACATTTGCCTCGCTTAGGAAAATATGTCACTTATCAAACATTTTCTTATCCAGACTCATTTTAAAGCCTTCATCTCACTAAGTAAAAATTAATGTTCAATCCCAATCACACAGGTTACTCAAGCACAGCCCGTAAGAGCTCCTAAAGATGTGCTCTGAGCTCCCCTCCCAAGATACTGCTAAAACTCTGTCAAGGTGGTGTTCTCCCTTAGTGCATTGATATTCAGTAAATTTTGGTTCTATCGTATGTATAGGCTATCTGGAAATATTCTGGAGGAACTCAACAACAAAAAAAAAAAGTAAAAAAATAACACCTATCTGATAGTTTGACAGACATTGGCAGAAACAAAGTCTTTGGAAATAGAATAAATCACAAGTAAAAATTCACAGCATTTTAGTGACGTGATCTATAGCAGTAGCCACCTCCAGGATGGCATGAAGGCAGAAGATGATTACTTTTCATCTGAGATTGTCTGCATTATTTTACCTTGACATATGGGTATTTCTTTGAGAAAGATAAAAACGTTATACAAAATGAAGACAGGAATTACTGAAAATACAAAATAAACACGGAAAGTATTTTTCAGTTACCCAGAATGTGATACTGAATTTCAAGATTTTGCCTAATTTAACTCTGTTAATCCAGCTGAATATCTGGCCTATAGTAGACATTCATTAAATATTTGTGGAGCTTATATTTGAATCACACTCTAGTTAAAAATGCTTACGTATTTCCAGTGGCTAAGATGCTAAGATGCTGTTTCTTTTCTGGCTTGTTGATTTTAGTTTCAATTGAATCAGCTGTCAAATTGGGAGATGTGCTTAGAGACCCTCCTTGGAATCAAGAGTCAAGTGCGTCTTGAGTCCGGTGCGACATGAGGAAGAGATGAACTACTCAAGCCCATTCTGGAGGGATTCAGTAAGCATGTGGCAGTGAAGGAAGTGTGCTACTCACTCCTGCCTTCAGAAGAGAATCTTCCATGAAGAGTATGTTAGCTGACGGCCTCCAGCAGCTGCGCCTCCAATCCATAGCATCATTCAAGCAGAGATATACCCTGGGCTGTCTTTAGCCAAATGTTGAGTATGGGTGGGAAATAGTCAGGTTATTCCTGCACAAAGCTGCACTACTTCTAACAGATCATTTTTGCTCCAATGCTGCCCATTGGCATAGACAAGACTTTCTTAGAGCTCAGGGATAATCTGAGATTCATGTTAACCACTCGCCCAGCTTCTTGCTCTTCTTTCAGAGTGTGAAAAATATATTGTCAACCCAAAGCATTCTTCCCTACTGCTTTTATCTTCTGTTTATCCTTCAAAGGAATTTCCCCCACACATGTTTGGTACATCTCTTTCTTTGTGGGCTTTTTAGAAGACCTGAATGTATACATGAATAAGGCCAAGGAATTAGTTTATGGCGCTGAATAGAATGCAGACATTTGTCCTTCCTTATTTGTGGGATGGAAGTGTGTCCCATGGTTGGTTCTTACAAGAAACTTAACAAACATTGTGGATACCTTTTTGAAAATTTCTTGAATAGTAAAATGGGACTTTTAGTCTGTCCTGCCTCCCCTTCTGGTCAGTTTCCCAGAGGATCAAATCCTACACAGATTATAGAATTGATAAAGTTTCTCTGTATTTTAGTACAATTTCTGCTTCACAGAGAACACCTATGCATTGGTAGGTAGGTGAGTTGCTGGTTCTTTATGAATGCACAGTTTATGTGAAATGGATTATCAGAAAGAAACAGTCTGCAGATGTGGTACATATACATGGTGAAATAATATTCAGCAGTCAGAAAAGATGAACTGGAGTCATTCATAGGAAGATGGATGGAACTGGAAGGGATTATACTCAGTGAAATAAGTCAGAAGGCAAAAGAAAAGTACTGTATGGTTTCAGCCTAGGAAGAATATAAGGGAACCAAATAAGCGACCAAGGGAAAGAACAATAACAATAAAAACAAAAAGACAGGGACAAATCAGAAACACTTTGTGGGGAGAGGAGAGGGAATGGATTGATGGCAGAAAGAGCACAAGGGGCTGAGGTGATGATGCACGGGTGAAATGGTGGTGGGAAATCCATGGGGACCACACTTGATATCAAATATATATAAATTTTAAAAATTATATAATTATTTTTAACATTTAAAAAAAATAGAAACAGCCTGCTTGTGAAATACGGATAGGCACCACGGTGACAGGGACAGGACACACAGGTCCCCCCGCCCCCCACCATGTTTGCTCATTGGGATGTAACTGACAGACAGTACTTGTTCTGGAGCTCCCCTCTGGATTGGTGTGATTAATCCCATGCAAGCATTATGGTACCAGCAAGCAGAGGGCAGGGTCTCGATCAATTCTGACAGATGAATAAAGGAGAGGTCTGGGGCCCTCAGTGCCTTTTTCAGGCTTTAATGCTCTTTCTACTCTAATTGCTGGAGGCCAAGCCCACAGGCTGGGGAGGGAGGTAGGCCTCTCAGCCCCCAGCGACTCTTTACTTTTTCTCTTTGGGCTCTCTGGTGGTCTCTTCCTCTCATAGCCATCACTCATCCTTTCATAGCAATTCCGCTGTAGCCATTCTTGTCTCTGAGTGACACAACCCTTATACCCTCAGCCTTTAGGCCCACACTCACACATGCCCATACAACACCCCATACCTCATCCCATCGCATCCTCAGACATGTGTACGCAGAAACCATACTCCCAAGAGCCTTGTGCATTCAGGACTGCAGGTGATAGCCACAGAGGCCAGAGGCATAAACACCTGGCCATCATTTACTGTACAAGCATCTTGAAATCCAAGCCAGGATTTGGAGTCTGATTCCCAATAACTCAGCCTTCAATAATTACTAAGAAAATGTCAATAACGCCAAAGAAGAGGAATTTGTGGAGTGTAGGAAAATGATAGTAAATACTGATTTCAGAGAAAACATTCTATACTCTTGAAAAAGGTACTTGAAATCATGTGTCATACTCTGAAATGTTAGAAGGAAATAATAATTTTAAATTATTAAATATTAACATTATTATTAAAATAATAATTTGCTCAGTGAAATAAGTCAGAAGGAAAAAGAAAAAATTCAGGTGGTTTCACTTATTGGAGGAACCAAATGAGAGATCAAAAATAATAATAATAACAATAGCAAATAAAAAACAAAGTTAACAGGTAACTTTACATCATTTGGGGAGGAGAGAGATCAAAACAGGAGGGAAGAGCAACTATACCTGAGAGGAGAAAATAAACATGGTACAAAAGTGAACGATGATGTAAATATATATAAATCGATTAATAAAAAAAAGAAATCATGTGCTGTAGCAACAGGAAAAGAAACACACCTCTGGCCCGCAGGGTCCAGTGACAGAGCTAAGCTGTGAGTTTCTTCTAAGACCTGGACTCGCTCCTCTGGATGCAGACATCTTCAGTTAACACTATTGTGGAAGCATCAAAAGAAAAAACAATCACTCTTTTGTTTCCTAAAAGGACACTGCTGGAAAGTCTAAACATATCTGGGGACCTGCAGTGACACACAGAGGGACGCCAAAGGATGTTTCAGGATGAGCATATTCCAAGTGGTCCGAGAGAAGTCAGAGGATGGTTTTTGAACTCTGGATACAAATTCCAAAGGGAGAGTTTTGATGGGGATGAGCTGCATGTGGGAAATTGTTAGACCGGAGGGAAGACAATCCTGGTAGCTGTAGGGCACTAAAGGGTTCACCTGGAAATGCTGGGCAACAGCACAGTTTTTCAGTGAAGAGAAGACTCTAGAAGTGGGTTCAAATGCAGGCTCTCTCCTGCTTGTCACTTAGCACCTGTGTCATCAAGTTCCCTGGGTCACAAGGTCTTTATTTATAAAAAGTTTTAATAGCTCTTAGCATTGTGAAGCTTAAAGATGCATTTGGGTAAAGCCTTCCAAACAGCTTGACTCATGTATTTGGGGGAGCCATTGTGAGTTAGCCCCAGGGTCCTGGAAAAGAAAGACTTTGTTAAAATCTGCTGGGAAACTACACAACCATCAGAGAAACCTGAGCTCTCCAAAAAGTAGATTCACAGGGAGATGATTACTTTCACAGGGTTGAGTCAAATATGGTCCCAGGGAGGAGAAATATACAGAGGCCTCAGAGAGGACTGCTTTCTGTGAACCATTGCTGACGTCCTACCCTGCAGTAGTTGCTCTCCTTAATTGATGCATTTACTTTTCCTCATCTGGCTTCATCTTGCCTTTGACAGTGACTCCATAAGTATACATCCTTCAAAAAATTATAAACTATGAGGACTCAATTAAACAAGTGTTTCACAAATACTAAATGGATTTTTAGAAAATTTAGTGCCTGCCTTCTACAGCGCAGAACAAATCCTTGACAAGTTGTGTGCCTGTTCCCTAATTCTTCCTTTTGGAAAATTTCTAACTACTTCCAGGAGATGGCGACAGTCGATCATATTTGAACTACAGACAAACTAGATTTTAATACAGTAGTTTTTCCAGGCACTTTTATTCCAGTTACTTTTTTCCCCCCTTTCAACAAAGTAAAGCTTGCACCTTGAAGCAGAAATAAAAGCTACCATAAAGACAATTTTACGGAAACATGCCAGCTCAAATTAGGGCTAAGGTCTTCAAAAACATCATTGTTAAACTCACATCAATCACTTTTTGAAGGCAAGTTTTGGAAGGGGGAGAAGCAAAGGGCCAAATATTTTGGATCACTTCCCAAACGTAGGTAGCTTGACTAAAAGAGCTGTGCATTTCTGGAACACACAGATATACTGCTTCTAAGGTGTGTTCTTTGTATTTCACTCTCACATATAATTATTCGCCAAAACCTGTGGGCTTAGCCCCTAGAGGACACATTTTACAGCTCATAAATGTTCTAAATGTTTAATTCTTTACAAAGCTTCACAAAGCAGCATGAATTCCAGGGCTGAGTTTTGCCTCGGGTTATCTCTCCACCATCTTCAACTATGTGCTTGCCTGTGGGACGCCAAAGGGTCACTCTGTGTCCAGACTTGGTAAGAAAAGCCATTGGAATGTTTCATTTCTCTCTGGACATAAAACTTCTTTGTGCATAAATGTATTGTGATGCTGGGGCACACACTTGTCCATGGGGCATAAAGAAAGGCTGAGAGGAAGGAAGAAAAAAAAAATCAGGAATTTGAGCCAACTATAGAGTTATTTGCTAGGACCAATGTCAGGTTTGGGGAAATTTGCAAATTATGTCAAGGAAAGAAAATAAAAATTGTTCACAGGCTGACTAAATATTTCCCTATTTTTTTAAGATAACATTAAAATGAAAGATTTTATTCTCTATTAATATTTATCATGATATTTTGAGAGAGAGAAGATACCCATATTTTAAGAAAGCAAGGTACAGTTATAAGGCCTGAGGTGTGTGTGTGTGCGTGCATACACATAATGAATATTCTTTCCTTTGTTTTATGTCACAAATCCTAAACGTGGCTATTATCTAAAGTGGGGGCCAAAGCTTGTTATGTCTATACCTAAATGAAGGGTTTTTTTCCTTTATTCAGTTTGCCCCCAACCCTAAAATACCCTGCCAGTTAACTGGCTAGTTATGCCCATCTGGTTAGTACAGGTTTTGAGAAACAAAATAACAGATGAGGCAAACTTTAAAGAAAAGTTTTAGGAGTAATGTTTACCTGCAGTTTTATTTCTATTGGTGCTTTCATTGAATATCCTGAACATTTTTTTTTAAATGTTAATAGTAAACAGGGCATCTACAGTCTGTTTGTTTGTGTGAGTATAGATAGTTCTGACTACATGTGGGCAAAAGAAAATACCTTGAAGAAAATTAAGTTAAAATATAATTTCAAAACAACTCATTTAAAAATAATTTCCAAATATCTTAAAAAATATGAATCTGAAAATGTTCTTCAGAGTATTGGTTAAATTTAACACCTTCCATTATATTATTTGCTTATTTATTGAGGCAATAATATTTTTCCTTTTTTTATTAAAATATTTTAAAATTTACATATACTTGCCATTAATTGTAATCCCCATCACCATCTCACCAGTGCACCATCACCTCAGTCCCTTGTGCTCCCATCTTCCCTCAACCCTCTCCATCCCCTCCCGACCAGGTGTCCCCAGTCTGTCATTGTCTCCTCATTTTTTGTTTCTGTGTCTTGAGGCAATATTATTTTTAAAGATTTTATTTATGCATACAAGAGCTGGGGTACAGGCCAGAGATGTGGGGCTGAGAAGATTCACCAGAGACAGAGCGGGCAGCAGAACAGGAAGATGGACTGAAATACACTGCTGAGGGGAGCAGCGGGTGAGGCAGGAGAGGTCTGCTGCGCCATGTGGGTCCACTCAACCCCCTGTGCCAGCAGAGAGGCCCTGAGGCAATAATGGTTTGCATCATTATTTGTATTTGGTGAGTATAGGACCCTTATCTTTTCAGATGTTATTGCGATAGTGCTTTGAAAAGCAAAAAATACGCAGAGATTTGAACGTACTTCTTACATTGGTGTTAACACTAGAGACCATCTAAAGGTTAAGAATCAGGGAAATCACTTTGCAAATTTGAGGCATGTTCATTCATGAAAATGTTTTCTTGCCAAAATAAGTATTTAACATGAAATTTAATGTTCTTAGCATCAATTCAAAACTTTAAGAATGCAAACAGTAAGAATGCAAAACACCACAAATTAAAAAAATAATTTCACAGAAAATGAAACTGTAAGAAAATCCATAATCATCATAGTAGATATATTTAGTAGTGATAATTTTTTTTCTGAGTTTATCTATACTTTCCCCTAGATTTTAATGGCACTGTACTTTCTTCTAGAAAGACTATACAGACCTGCTCTCACAGTTTGCGTAGTTGCTTTCTGCCTCAGTTTTTTTTTTTTTTGCAGAATGAAGTTATTTTGGCATCCCACAGATTTTTCATAACAACGCTCTGTGATCTAGCAAAAAAAAAAAAATACAGGACTTCTTAAAATGACTAGTGAGGATTGTATGAATTTGGGGATGGTTTATTAATTAATTACAAATATATTAATAAACTTAGTCTCCTTCAGGGAGGAAACTCTATCCTGGGTAATGTGAAGGGAGAAATAATAGGCAACTCATTCTTCCTTTATCATAAAATTTTCCCCTTTTATAAGAGGAGAGTAGGGACCTTTACATGTTACTCCTTTTGGTTAAGAAAACTTGCCTCTAGAATCCTCCTTGAAAGTGAAAGTCTAGCTTGGCAAAGTGCCAGCTTTTGTGAGGTTTTTGGCTTTTTTTTTAATCATAAAGAGTCACGTGAGAATCCTCAGACCAAAGGTAGGGTTGGGGAGAGAGGGCCTGGCTGGAGGGAAGGAGTCTTCCAAAGGACTTGAGAGGAAGGCATTCCCCCTACTGTTCTTCCCCAGACAGTTGCCAGATAACACTGCTGGGTCCCCACTCACCCCTGTCACAAACCAAGACACACATCCAAGTCCACGTAGCCTGGGCTTAGGGGAAATAGAACAGGACAGGAAACTCAGCCTGGCTCCGAGTAATGCCACGCGTGGTCATGCCTTTCCTTCCCTGCGCTCCTCCTATGCTGTGCAGCGAAGCCACCCTAGGTCTTTGTTTCTGGCAACGCTTGGTCTGTGATTGTTGGTGAGGAGAACAGATAAACCCACAGTCTGCAGCTAAGGGGTGGGAGAGGGCAGCTGAGCTATAAGGAAACTGTATCAGGGTCCAGGATCATCTGCTCACTGCCTCCAGCACTGGTGCGGATAACCAAGAAGTGACTGTATTCCATCAAATGGGGGTCCGCTCATTTTTAGTTAATTTCCCAGTATCTTTCTCTCTCTCTCTCTCTCTCTCTCTTGCCTTCTGTGTGTGCCTTTCCTTCTGGCAGTTCTAACAGTCTGTGAGAAGATAAGGACCAGGCTGCAGCCAGCTCTTTCAGAGAACTTTCTATGCAGACCCAAGAGAAAGAGAAGGATTTGCAACTCTGTAGTGGGGGCTCTCTGATTCCCTGCTTCCTGCTCCAACCCTGTCTCTCTTTGTCCAGTTTCCTGGGCTTCTGTATGAGTCTGTACAACTATTTGTCTTTTTGCATAGTGAAGAAGTGGACTGGAGAAGGAGAAGAAAGGAAAGCACAGTTGTGTGTGTTCTCCAGAACATGTTTAGGACTCAGTCACCTTTGTTATGGGTTTGTGGCATGCTTCTCTTATTGCTACAAACTCCATTCTGATATCACAATGCAAGCAAATATGCATTGGGAGGTTCATAGTGTTATTTGTACTGCAGGATATTCATAGAAAAGACACCTCTATTGTTTAGTAAATGTAACCGTAATCATTTAGAAGGAGAAAATTCAGCATAAAACACATTGTGATGTGTAACATTAAAGCTGATATCTAATTTGCGACCCTGACACCTTGTGAAAGTACAGGATTTCCTCCTTCTTTTTAAAAAATTTTTTATAGGTTCACAAGGGATGACACAAATATTTAGTAATTGCTGAAACTTATAGAGCACTTGCCTGAGGGTGGAGAATTCCAAGGATATGCACCAAAACTAAATTTTAAAATTTACATTTGAATCTCTTGCAATCAGATATAAGAGTCGTGATCAAAAATCCTTAGAAACCATCCTAAGTTGGGGTTCATGCACCTGTATACAAAGCACTTCTATGCAGTCTTAAAATCTTTTTGTCTTAAATTCATACATAAACCTTAAAAATATATATTTTTAATATTTATTAACTAGTTTTTAGATATTTATGCTGTACAATAGCATCTATAATTTGCCTGTGGCTTTCTGGGTATGTGTGTTTGTATTATTTGTTAAATAATTTTAGGTCTGTGTTCAGTATCTCTCTCTCCCAATCTCTCTCTTATAACAATGTCGCTAAGTCGCCCTTGAACCAGTTTTAGATTTGAAAGATTTAGTAAACAAAATGCTTTACAACTTTTTCAGTGGCAGTTCTTAACAGATGCATTCTTCTTCTTGAGGCTTTCCTCACTGTTTGATCTTTTCCTCCAAAGCAATTCGTTATAATATGATGGACAAAAATCCAGGCAGGATAATTATGCTGAAATGGGCCATTGGCCAGGCCCCTGCATCTGTTCTTAGGATGATAGCTGTCATCTCTACGCTCCTCTAGCCAGTGTGGCTGCGGGCTGCTGAGAGACCTTGGGAATGAACAGGGGGTAGTGACTTTCCATTAGGTGATATGTCAGAAGCTCATAATTAGGCTAAGTTTTGTTAAAGCTACTGGAATAAGCTTTGCTCATGATCTTCGGGGAACAAAGCATAGAGTAAGTCTGAGAGGGAAAACAGATTATCATAGAATCAGGATGTCTGGTCAAGCAGAAATTTTATTTTGTTTTTAATTATTTAAAGTGGCCAGCTGCTGCACTTTCTAAAGTGAAGTCACCAAGTCAACACAGAGAACTCTGCTCTTGCAGAGTTTTTGCTCATTTAAATTGAACTACTTTAAGGTAAAAGGTAAAGGTATTGTTCTTTTTTTTATATAAAGATTTATTTATTTATGCATATAAGCGCTGGGGTACAGGTCAGAGGTGTGGGGGGGTGGTGAGAGGATTCACCACAGAGAGCGGGGAGCAGAACAGGCAGATCAACTGAAGTACACTGCTGAGGGGAGCAGCGGGCACAGCAGGAGAGGTCTGTCACGCCATGTGGGTCCCCCCCCTGGCCGGCAGCAGGGATCGAACTCGTGCTTCAGTGGCTGCGATTTGCTTCGTAGTGCGTTGCTTAACCAACTGCGCCACCAGGGAGGCCCAGGTATTGTTCTTTTGAGTGATTGTGGAAAGGGAATTTTTAGGGGCCCAGGGGAACACAGGCAGAAGAATCCTACCTCTCACCTCTGCCACAGGTAGATACTTTCACCTCCTGTCTCTGCAGCCCTCACCCCCATCCCTCAACAGGGCATGACACGAGAGCTGAGGTCTTAACTCAGTTTACACTGTGGTTGACCTTTGGAATATTACAGCTTTTGGTCAACCAGGATTTCTGACTTTACGAGTGAGCCCTGAACTGGAGGAATCAGGCTGGGACTTCCTCCAGGAATACTGTTGTTTGGTGTTCTACCAAATCTAATTGTGGTCAATTTCTATCACTCTGTCACAAATACTGCAAATCTAGTGGCTTAAAACAACAGGTGTCTCAGTTTCTGTGGGTCTGGAATCAAGACAAGAGTTAGGCAGGCCCTCTGCTCACATTCTCACCTGGCTGAAATCAAGGTGTCGGGTAGGGCCACTGTCTCATCCAAGGGCCTCCTTGAGATTCAGCGGTTGTTAGAGTCATTCTGTATGGTCATAGATTTCAGGTTCTCAGCACCTAAAGTCACTTCTCTATCGAGTGACTTTTCTACAATATTTCTTTTGGGGTCCTAAAAGCCAACAGGAGAGAGTCTTCGCTGTTTTTGCCTTTTATCAGCTAAATATCCTCTTTGGCAGCACTCACTTGATGAGGTCAGGTCTAAGCAGAATAAACTCTTTATAATTAACTTAGAGTCAAATAACGAGAAAGTTAAATCTACAGAATCTCTTCACTTTTGCCAGAGTAAGAATTCAACAATTCACAGTGATATCCTGTAGTGTTCACAGGTCTTACCTCCACTTCAGGGAGATGATACAAGTATAGGCCATAGGGATGAAGATCCTGAGGAATTTGTTTATTTCCAAGTTAAAATTTTATTGTTTAACCCATCAATTGCTTCTTTGGCTTGGATGGCCTAACTACATATTGTAAACATGTATTTGTCCAGTAAGGAAAGATATTCACATTAGAACTTCTTTTTTTTTAAAAAAGATTTATTTATTTATACATACAAGAGCTGGGGTTCAGTCAGAGTTCAGGGCGGTGAGAGGATTCACCAGCAACAGAGCGGGGGACAGAACAGGTAGACTGACTGAAACACACTGCTGAGGGGAGCAGCGGGCGCGGCAGGAGAGGTCTGCTACGCCATGTGGGTCCCCTCCCTGGCCGGCAGCAGGGATTGAACTCGTGCTGCAGTTTGCTTCATAGTGCTTTGTTTAACCCACTGCACTACCTGGGAGCCCCACATTAGAACCTTCTTAACTGGCATAATGTCATATTCTTACAAAAACTTAATAGCTCAAAATCTGAATGGCAAGCTTTGTTAGTAGCACATCAATTTCATTCAGTCCAATTTGTATTATAACAGAGAAGACCAAATGCATGATTTAAGCAATGAAAGTGATATTAGCAATATTTAATTTAGTGGTTCCAAATTTGTGGATATCAGAATATATATGTATGTATCCTATATAAAAATAAAGCTATTAATTGAAAAAAATAAAAGCATAAACCAACAATTAAGAATAAAATTTTAAAGTCTTGCTCTATATGAATATATATTATTCTCTATATATTCACAAAAACACCCACATTAAAAAAGAAACGTTGTATATATATACATAAAATTTTAGTTTATGTGTGTATATACATATGCACATGTGTATATGTAGATATACATGCATGTATATCATCTAATGTTTTCCTCTATATCAGCACTTTTGAAAATGCATAGGTTTTATACCTCAAACAATAAATTTATGTCTGCCTAAAAAAGAAATGAGTTATTCCAGTTTTCATGTAAGGAATATTTCTGTAAATAAAAACTGAAGGGAAAGATAGGCAAGTTATATCACAGTCCCAGGGTTCTATAGTTCTACCAGTTCTGGAAAACTTTCTAACATGCCAAACTGCTTCAACATCGAGATACTGACTTCTAAATCTTTCTGCTTAAAAAAAACCTGTGGGTTAATACAGAGAGCAGGATACAGAGAAGGATAACTGAAAGAGGGCCAATATCAAGTTCCTCTTGATATTCCCAGTTTTGTTGGAAATGAAATGATCTATAGCAAATTCAGATTCAATTATAAGTCAGAAACATACTTGAAAGTAAAATTCAATGACAGATGTCTTTGAATAATATAGAGTTTAGGATTTTGCATATGACTGTTTCCTTAAATCAAGATGGAGAAATGGAGATTTGATTATAGCTCCTAAATGCATTTTTAAATAACTTTATCAAGATATAATTTACACCATGAAACTGAACCAGATCATAATTGCCAGTAAATTGAGCTTTGCAACAATCATCATCATTCACTTTTAGCACATTTTTATCATCCCAGTAAGGTTCCTCATCTCCATTTACAGTTAATGCTCATCTCACTTATAAAACCCTCCCTCTACTTTAGCCATAGGCGATTCCTAATCTACTTACTGTCTCCACAGATCAGTTGTCAACATTATATATAAATGGAATTGTACATATTAGCTCTTCAGTGTCTCTTTTTTTTTCACCTCATATGTTTTTGAAGTTTAATCCACGTTTTAGAATTTGTCAGAATTGCCTTCCTGCTTATTGCTGAGTCATAATCTATGGTATGGTTAGATCACATTTCATTGATTCCATCTATCAGTGGATGAACTAAAGGTTTGAGTCGACTTTGTCTATTATAATAAATTGCTCATGAACATTGAATTTCAGATCTTCATGTGGACTTAGGTATTTTATTCTCTTGGGTAGATCCCCAGGAATGAGTTTGTTGGATGATGTGGTAAATTAAAGTTTCACTTTAAAGGAATGGTCACACTGTTTGCCAAAATGATTGTTCCTTTTTATTTTATGTTCTTATCAGGAACACACAGGCACCTTTTTCTCTATATCCTGAATGTTATCATTTATTTTTATTTATTTTTTATAATGACTGATATTGATCTAAATGTACATTTGCTTTTAGCTATATATTTTCTTTGGTGAAATGTGTACTAAAATTTTTTAATTTTAATTTGCCTGTTTGCCTTAGATATTGATGTGTCAGAATTCATTGTATATTCTAAATTTAAGTTTTTCTGTTAGATATGTAATTGAAGGAGGAAGCTAGGAAATGGGTATAAACAGTCAGTTAAGAACAGCGTGCCTTAAGCCCCTAAACCCCTAATTTCACTTATCGGCCTGATGGAGAAACATTTGGTTGGAAACAGGACGCCCTTCCTCTACCTTCCACATTCCCCATCAGTCTGATTGTTGAGTTCAGAACACCAACACAACATAGTACTAAAGCAACAGATCAAGGCTAGTTTGGGGGAGGTAGGTCAGGTAATGAGGGCAAACTCGATGAGCCTAGCCACTCTGCAAGAGACACAACGTGGAGACACCTAGCAACCAAAGTCTCTACTCCTTACCCACTATATCCATAGAAGTACCTACTTCTTACCACCTCAGTGGCCGCCCATTCAGTATCCCTCTCTGTTGGGAGAGTTTTCCTATCCTTCCTCTTGTCACTTCAGTGGCTGCACATTTGGGACCCCTCTCTGCTTAGAGAGCCTTCCTGTTCTTCTTCCTACTTGCCTATCAATAAATCGCTTGCTTTTCTGTCTCAACATTGAATTCTTTCTTCATCAAAGACAAGAGTGAAGAAAGAGCCTGCCTGGGGTCCTCAGAGACCAGCCCTGCTCCCAAAACCCCAATTCATTATTTTCAGATACTTTCTTCCAACCTATAAATTTTGTATTTTCTTAATGGTATCTTTTGATACACAAAAATTTTGAATTTTTGTGAAATTTAATTTATTATTTGTTTCTTTTATGTGTCTTACTTTCAGTATCATATCTAAGAAATCTTTAACACAGGATATTGAATATTTTCCCCTAAAAAGTTTTAGCTCATACATTCAGATCTCTGATCCATTTGGAGGTAACTTTTTTGTATGGAGTGAGGTCAGGGTCTAAGTTAATCTTTTGATCTGTGCTTACTTAGTTTTCCCAATACCATTTATTGAAAAGATTCCTGTCCCCATTGATATTTTTGTTAACTTCCACTGACAATCAAATGACCGTAAGTTCAAGGCCCTAAGTCTACTTTTAAAGGTCACTTTGTCTTTGAATGTGAGAGATGTTCTAAAAATTGAGCGAATAATAGGATAGCGTTCTGAGGAACCAGAGGTAGGGAAGGTTCTGGTTTGCTTAGTTCTTCCCTCTTCCTCATTTGGTGCTGTGATAATCACTGGAACCACTCAGGCCTGTGTACAAGATCTCTGTGACTTCATTATAAAATGTTTTTGTTTTGTGTCTAAATAAGATTCCAACCTGTTAGCATATACCTGTCCAGGAAAAAATTTGATGACAAATGTTATTTTTTCTAAGACTATCTTTCCAACTTTGGATTAAATAAAATCTACATCAAATAAGATACTGCGTGTAAAGATGTTTCAAAAAACTGACAGTGCCAAACAAATCTTAGGATTTATCATTATTGCATGCAGAGAATTAGAGTAAACAGAAGCAAGAGTAATATTTTCAGAAGGCTTAAGTAGACAAAATGAATGACAATGTCAACTTAAGATGGTAAAAACCAGATTTGCAGATAATCCACCTGTGAGTTGTTAAAAATTGACTTTATCTTCATTACCTAAAATTTTAAAGAGTTGGGACAAGATCAAAGAAGTTCCTCTTATTTGGTTGGATCTGGGGGATAAAGTTGTCTTAGTAATCAGTACACCCTCTTGAAGTGAGGTAGAAACTTTGCCCTGAGATATTGATTTCTTTTAATAGATAGCCCTTCTTTAAGGGTGTAGGTGAATAAAAGCAATGGCTTTTATAGTGCCAATATACGTCTGCTGAAAACCCCAAATAAACCAATAAGTCTCTTCTGCACACAGAGATAATTATTTTGCTTGAAATTTCCAAGACTAGTGAACACTTAAGTGCAATTTATGAAAGTCTACATATTTATACTGCGTTCCATTAGTGCTTCATAGAGCTAATAAAACACTTTGCTAAGATTATAACCCTTATTAATCCCTTTACTATCTACTATCATTCAAAGGATGGTAAGTCCAAGGGTTTACACACAGGCCAGACCAAATTTGAAGAGAAGGAAGGAGGGGAAAGTAGTGGGACATTGTTCAGATTGCTGCTGATTTGGATAATATAGAGATGGAATCATCCACTAAATTGGTAGGAATACAACATTCACTGTAACCCAGGAGATTGAGAAAGAGATCTTAAGTGGAGGGAAGATTGTTGCATATGTTCTTATAGTAGAATTTTACCTCCAGAAACCCGAGTCTATATTAATGGTATACATTAATATTTACAGCTGGCACACTGTTCTGAGTTCTCAGTTCTTGGACTGTTCACTCCACCATTTTATTTAGTGTTTCTCAGGCACCCCTTTCCTGCTTACAAGTCCTGGCTGTTTCTTGACAGAATTTATTAGCTTTTATGAGCACAGTTCTTCAAGGATAGTTATTTTTGTGCTTCCTATTTTATAGAACAGAGAAGATCAGAGTGTTGCTCTAATAGAGGGCATTAGAGGTAGATTCGTGATTATAATTATAACTCAGGGACCCTTAAGCTACATAGCCTCAGACAATCCTGCCTACAAAGTTTGAGTATCAGAATGTTGTGAGGAAACTAGAGCCACTGGAATTCACAATGACCCAAAATTCACTCCCTAAAATAACTTTTTCTGACTACTTAGGCAATTGATGCCTACAGCCTGTGGGCTCAGAAGATTGGAAGAATGTAGCAATAATTTTTTGAGTTCTCCTAGTTCCAAGACTCCCTGTAGACTTGCTAATAAATCAAAGTACATATGGAAAGTAAAGAGGCAGAGGAAATGGGGAGTGGCTCCAAGCACAGAGATAAAATTTGCCAAGATAGATCCTTCCCTAGTGGAAGGGGAAACACGAAGCAGGAAGAGTGAGGAGGAAAATAATAAACAAGAGGAGTCTTCATGGCGCCCTGGTGTTACACACAACAGGGGTGGAAAACATTCAACATTTGTTATTAGAGAAGAGATGAGAAGAGAATAATCTTCCCACCTACTGCAAAGGCTTCCGTGCTGCGCGCATAGGCAAATGCAAACCAGAACCCTCGATGGCCAGTACCATAGATCCCAAGCGCTCTTCTCACCCAGGTAAGTGAACCAAAGCAGTGTTTACACAGGTCCCTTACCCAGAACTGGCTCATGATCATACATGCTTGCCCCTCTGTGTCCTAGTATTTATCATGCTGTTAATATCACTATATGAGGCCAATTCAATAGCGAGCATTCCTATTTCTTATTAAAAGGAACAGTTACTCTTGAGTTGTCCCTGGTATCCTGATGCCTTCTGTTGGACACATCCTGCTTTTGTCTTGGCCCTAGCATTTGGGCAGGTACATTTTATGACTTGGATTCCCTTCTATTACTGCACCACTTCCAGCAATATTCTCATGATATTTCCTTTGACACAATTCTTAACCTCCTTCAACTTACTGTTTTAATAACTGGATTCTTTGGCTGGTATCATCAGGTAACCACATTCAGCAGAGTAAGGGACAAGAAATTTAGAAATGCTTAAATAGGCACTGGTCCCTTTTGTTAATGTATCTCCCTTTAGGCAAGCTCCCTTCTCTGTGGTGCCTTTGGGGAGCCAAACTATCCTATCATGCTTCAAGCTCTAGTACCTGGTTTACTGTCTTACTCTCAACGTCTGTGTCATCAGCCATGATTCTGGTGATCTTCACCATGATGTGGAGACATTTTGCTTCTTACACACCAATAGCCCTTTGAGTCACCCTTAACTAGTATCATACTTGGGACTTTGGCACAGGTTGGGAATCCTCAAACTCCAAGATTTCAACTTCTGACTCTAATTATCCTAATGTTTTTCTCCTTTTCTCCTACACATGGGATTTTTGCATACCTTAAGGCTTCCTATTGTGATTCTTTTATTTATTTCAGTCTACTATTCCTTCCTTCTCGCCACAGTAAAATATTTACTTTCATTCTCTTTTTGGTTACTTTAACATTCTCATGACCTTGCAAATCACTCCCAATCCAGCATCCATTCACCCTTCCTAAAAAGTAACTGATAAATAACTCCCCCAAATTCATCATCTATGCAGGTTCCTGCTATAAAAAGCTATGGTCTCCAGTCTCCAGTGAATATTGATTTTGATTTGAAAGTTCTATCACACAACTCTACCTTGCTTGCTTCCTCATTACTCATAATGATTTCAAGTTGTCAGCATTCTTCTCATTCTCATGTATCCAGTTGTCCTCCAATGATGTCACTGGCAGAAGGTGATCTTACTTCTTCTTCACTGAGAAAATGAGAACCATCAGCCCTAAATCCATCAGTGATCTACTTTGTCAATTTAGAGGAAAGAGCAATTTACATCAAAGTCAGCTGTACAGTGAATCCTATTCTCTTCCCATTTTGCCTCTAGTCCCTTGTTCTTTTGTCTTTTTTTGCATAGAAGAACCAGGGTGTAGGCCACAAGTTTGGCAAGTGAGAGGATTCACCAGAGATAGAGTGGAGAACCGAACAAGCAAATCTACCAAAATACACTGCTGAAGGGAGCAGCAGGCAAGACAGTAGAGTTCTGCTGTGCCATATGTGCGTCACCTCCCTGGCTCTGGATCGAACTCAGGCTATAGTGTTGATATCGCTGAGACTAACCCCTAAGCCCCTAGAAATACATTTAAATATGTGCTATTTAAAATAATAGATTAGAAAACTTTCCATGATCTTATCTCTTTTTTGCTATCATAGTTCTATTTTTCTTATCTATTGGCTCAAAGATCCTTAAAATGATTTATATCATTTTTCACACATCACATATCTTATTTGCTTGCTTTTAATATTTGCCTTTGTTATTCAGTTAATACATATACAAAAATTTAAAATTCAGGTAGTTTCCATGGATACTAAAACAACATTCTTTTGCTTACAATGCCTCACCTGCATGTCCCCCTTCTCAAATTCCCCTATTTCTTCAAGTGCCCCTCTCTAGAACGACACTTCTATTGAGCTTCCCTTCCTGTCTCTGTTTTTGTTTATTGGACATGTTTGTTATCTCTGTCTAGTTACATATTTGTGCAAAGCTCAGAATATTAATGGTGTTGGTGTTTTTGGTGGTTGGGAGGATTGGACCTTTAAGTCTGTTTGACCTTTCCTGTTTGTGTTGCCTCCTGTTACTGTGTTGGTGGCTTATCTCCAGTGACTCCTGGTCTTTTCTTGTTTATTTGCATATAAGAATGAGTCAGCTCTCAGATCACTGGACATTCTGGTGACAAGGATCAACAAGCTAACTGGTAACTGTTTGGGCAGGAACCTCCCCATTTGGGGTAAGGAAGAGTCTCAGATGTCAGTATCTGACATTTTCTAGAAACATAATTCTTCGACCTCCAAGTTGTGTTTATATCTAGTTCCCAGCATTCTAGGACCCAAGTGCGTCATCAAGCTGGCTTAGAGATTTCATCATACAGCAAAATGACTCTTACTTGATCTCGCTCTGTCACACATAGAAGGCTTTTTGCTCATATTATGACCACTGATTCTAATTTTTGAATCTTTGAAACTTTCCATAGTTCTGCTAGTTCATTTGAACTGCTAGTTCATTTGAACTGCTATAACAAAATACCACCCACTGGATGGCTTATAAGTTATTGAAATTCATTACTAATCTTTTTGGATACTAGGAGTGGAGGTCAGTGGAGGTCAGGGTGCCAGCATGGACAAGTAAGGAACTTTTTCCAAGTCTCAGAACTGCTTGTCTTCTCTCCTGGTAAAGGAGCCAAGGAGTTTCACGGTGTCTCTTAGAAGAGCCCTATCCCATTCCTGGAGGTTTACTTTCACGATTTCCCAAAGACCCTATCTCTTAACACTGTTACTTTGGTTAGTAGGATTTCAAAATATGAATATTAGCAGTCATAGACAGACCATAACAGCATTGAAATGGCTTTTTTCCTCTTTGACATGTACAGACATTTGCTATTTACTATTTTCCTTCCCTCTGACTCAGCTGCTTTTCATTTTCCAAAAATTTGCTGACAACTACCAGGTTGTGCTCTTTCTGGTCTTCTTGTGCTACACAATTTCTAACTTTTTTACTCTTGCTATGTTAAATATAATGCAGAGCATAAGTTCTTTACCCTCACATATTAAAAAAAAGTAGAAATAAATATATCATGTTCAATCTACCATTAATTGAAAGTCTCCCAATTCAACATTTTTTTTAAAGATTTATTTATTTATGCATACAAGAACTGGGGTACAGACCAGAGGTGTGTGTGTGTGTGTGTGTGTATGTGTGAGAGAGGATTCACCAGAGACAGAGTAGGGGGCAGACAGGCTGATCTACTGAAATACACTGCCGAGGAGAGCAGTGGATGAGACGGGGAGGTCTGCTGCACCATGTGGGTCAGCATCCTGGCCAGGAATCGAACTTGTGCTGCAGTGACTGTGGATAGCTTCATAGTGCTGCGAATTAACCCCTTGTCCCACCAGGGAGGCCCCTAACTTAACTTTTAACCTATCATATTTCTGGCCCCACTTTCCATGAAAAATTCAATGAAGTTCTAGTTCTTCAATCTAATCTGATATCGATTCCAATTTTGACAGTTCTCAGCTTTTGTGTTACTTGCCCTCTGCAACTAGTATTTACTCTTTTCATAAAAACTTTCTTGTTTTCTGATACACCACTCTCTTAATTTTCCTCCTGTTTTTTATCTCCAGTCATTGTTTATTGAGAGTGACTATTGACAATGGCTCATTGACTATTTTCTCCTTTACTGCCCACCTTTTAAAACATGGTTTTATCCATGTCCTATTATTGACTGTCCCTTTCTTTTACTCTAAATATCCTTTTTTAGGCTCGAACTTTTTCCATTTTGTCATAGTCAGAAATAACTTTATTTTCCTTCTCCAAAAAGACAGAAGAAACAATCAAGTGGGTATTCCTATCACTTTAGGCTACATTTTCTGCTATCAACCAACATTTCTATCCATTGCTTCTTCCCCCTTCATGTTCTGTTTTGCTTCATTACAGGTGCCACATTCTTAGTTAAACCTAAATTCTTTTCACCTACATTGGTCTCTTTCCCTCTCATTCTGCTTGTATTTGCTGTGCTACTAATTGTATCTTTTTTCTCTTCTATCTGGAACCCCATTACTGGAGTCTTCACATAGTATGTTAACAGGGTTAGAACTTCCCATCTTAAAAACAAAGCAAAATGAAACTAAACCATTTTTCTCTAAAAGTGTCAAAGAATTGTTTATATAATTCATTGCCATTCACATCTAAATATCCAGTCTTAATTTTAGTCTCATTGGAACAAACAGATCTCACATAAGTCACAATGTCCTCCTTGCCACTAAATCCAGAAGACACATTTGAGTTCCTCTTTTTGGTAGATTCTCAGTGATATTTGCCTCTATACTATTCCTTAATTCTTAAAACAGTTTCTGGCCTCAGCTTCATGAAAACATATACCATTCTTGATTTTCCTCCTCTTTTTCCATGAGCTCTCCTTCATTGCCTTTCTGTAAGTTCCTCCTCCACAATGATCATTAAGTGCTGGAGTTTGTATCACTCCTTCCTAGCCCCTAAAAACTTTTCACTTAGTGTGCTACAGTTCTTTCTTATCTGTTGGCCACAGATACCTATGCACCTAAGATGTTTACTTTTTGGTTTTTTTAATCTCAGGCTTAGTGAAGGAAAGAAACAGACATTTATTAACTGATCACAAAGCTGAATATATTACTCACTTAAGTGAGAAGAGTTATTACTATTAGATGTACTCTCTCCAAGCAAAGCAGCTCCTGATACCCATACTGGAGTTTAGAACACATGCCATTCAGAGAATGGGATGACAGTGTCTGTGGAAGCATGGTTGCTTGGATAAGACTGCTATGAATTGGTAGACTTTTTATATGTTCATTGGGGTGAAGCTTTTGCCAACTGTCTTTCAAAAGAGGGCCATTGTTGCTTATTGGCTGGCTTTCAAAAACCTGTTTTCTGAGCATGTTATCATTGATTGATTAAGGGGATTTAAATCTGGTTGTAATGGTAACTTGTTACTATGGCTACAAAACAATAAGTCTTTTCCAAGGAGTGTGAGAAATTATTAAATTCCACACGGAGCCATTCAAAAAAAATGAATTGAAATATCCATATATCCAAGATGTATTTGCTGTCCTAAGATATTTCAAAAATACTTAAACAAGATTAAAACCAATGTGTATTCTCCCTTCTATACTCAGTCTTCTCCTAGAAAGATACACACATCTATCTATCTAGTTCAGGAGTTGGAAGCAGAATCATCTGCAGACACTACACAAGGGAGCACAGTCCCCTTTATACCTTGATTGCAGTTTTTTTCCCTCTACATTTCTATTTATAACACACTTACTGTATTATTAAACTTCTATTTCTGCCTTACTCCCCTGAGCGTCATTTAAGGGTGCATCAGAGAATTTAAGGGCCCGGAATATGTCCACATATAGCCAATGCTAGTGGAAATGTACATGAACCAATGAGTTCTTGAACAAATCAAGTAATAAAAGTGTGCTTCTTAGAGCAGCAGTAACAGCTGGATATGAAATTTCTTCTTTTGTCTTGTGGTAATATTGGTTTACAACACTATATATGATCTAGGGGACTAGGTTCTCACCTCTTAAGATGTGTGTCACCACACCACACCCACCATCAAAACACCCATAATCCTTTACCATAGCCATTGGGTCTCCTCCTAATTTTGTCCCCACCCCTATCTTTCTCTTCCTTTCCCCTGTGGTAGTCCCAATTTAGAAGTGCAAATTCATATTTCTCCTCATACCTCCACCACTCATCAACTGGAAACTCCATAGGGGGGCCTCCTGAGAATCAGTTTTTTCAAAAGCCCTTCAAATGATTCTAATTCACTTTAGTTTGAGAACCACTATTTTAGTAAGTTCCATTTTTTACTGTTAGAGAAGCTGACAGAATGTTTAGCTCAGCTGAGTTTATAACTACACCCAGTTTGATTTAGGGATTGGAGAAGTGTAGGGGCCAAAGGAGACACCCCCATCATGGACAGGAGCGCTCCATACCTGGCCACAACCAGGAATCAAATAAGCCAAAGGTCATGCGCAACAAAGGTCTGAAGGTAAACTGAAAATCACTTTTACATTTTGGAATTCCAATTAAAGCAGCACATTTTTGTGGCTTTGCTTTTATGTTTAAATGGCACCACTGGAATTTTGCCTTGCCGCAGAGCATAGTAGAATAAAGGAGAAAAGGGTGGAACGCTGTTTTAAGAACTCCAAAGAGTAGCCTGAGATATCTGCATGATTTTTTCCTCCAATGCTATATACTGGCCACAATGAAAAGTAAGAAAACCCAGAACTAATTTATTTTTCTCAAAATCTGGCTTTCCCAGTCAATAATTAACTTCTGGACCTTGAACCTGACTTGTGTGGTCCTGGTATTCTTATAAGAGCAGTTTTTCATGAGTCAGTATGATTATCACAGGAGCAAGCTGGGATGTGGCCTTTTGTAGGGAGAAACAAGAGCCTCCCAACTTCCTTTCCAAATCCTGCATGTGACAAAACAGATCTTCTCACACAGCATCAGATCCAGCCAAAAGATAACTACCTTCTGATTCTTCTTGAAGGTTCCTATATATTCTCAGAAATAAATGAATACATTTTTTTTAATGAGTTAGCACTAAATCGGAAACAAGTTTTACTTATATTTTACTATTGTCCTCTCCAGAGATATGTGGTCACTCCACCATTGATAAACGAAAAAAATATACAACACTTGACAGATTGGAGTATTCTGTATTGTTCTAATTTTAGTATATGTGTAGCTGAAGACAGCACCCACAATTAACATTTCCTTACAAATCGGCAGCATGCATGTGTGTGTGTGTGTACACATGTAAATATTTCTCTAGGACTATCGCTCGCTTGGCTTTTGCTATAGACAGTAGCGAAAGAAGCACATACTTTATTTTTTTTTAATCTATAATTCCATAACCAAGTAATCACAAATGGTGAAAATAAAATTTCAAAAAGTTTCCCAATTACTGATTTATCCTTTCAGCTTCCTTCTTTCTTCCAAGCAGTATTTATATAACATTCTCCAAAAAGTAATGCTTGTAATTGTACCCAAGTGAATCATTGTAGTCTTCAGCTATTCCAAGAGGCAATGGAAAAGTATCAAGTCTTTGAAAAAAGACTGGCTCCATAGAAGTAATTACATTCACTTGGCCCAAGAGAGGCTGCCATGGAAAGAACACTAGCATTCTTCAGCACAAGGCATGCTATTTTCCATTCTTTGGGATTTTAAGCATATTTTTTGTCAAAATATTAAGATTTGAGAAATATCTATTGGGTTACTGTAAGTGGGGCTTTTATGAATTTATTTTCTTTATGGATTTGTACACATATGTTTGGATATCATTTTTTTGGGGGGATATGAAATTAGGAAAAAGTTGTAGGTGGTTCTAGAAAAACAATGATTTTTCTAACCAATTAAAATCTATAACACTACCACTTGTATTTAAAATTTCACTAATTACATTCTAGCATTTATTAATTGTGCAGGTATTTGCCTTAAGTGTGGCCCACAGGTTAAAAATCACAATTAGATGTTCCATTAGCAAACGTCCGTATGATTAATGAGTTAGCATCAGATTCAGGATTACTTTTTGAGGAGATAACTACCTTCTGATTCTTCTTGAAGGTTCCTATATATTCTCAGAAATAAATGAAAAAACAAATCAAAACAAGTTTCCCTTTGGAATTTTACATAGAAATCAGGTTCATAGGTTTTAGGCTACCATTATCCAGGCCTCCAAGTTAGATTGGCCCAGTATGCCATTATATCAAAGAAATATGGTCCCTCTTCTATATACCAACTAATGAAAACAATTTAGGGGAACAGAATTTACCACCTGAAAATATATCGTTTTGGCAAAAGTTTGATTTAATCAGGAGGCTCTGAAAGCTGGGCAGAAGTTGCCTTCAAAAATGTACTTATAAGTAAACTTCTTTAAGGTCATGGACTGTGACTATCTAATATCTTTATCTATTTGCAAGGGTGAGGCAGAAATTAAATCTGCATATATTTGTGTTAATCTCTGAAAGTGTCTGAACCAGACAACCTCAAGGTTCACACATTCAGACTGTTTTGAGATAAGAGCACCAGCATCATCACATCACTTAAGACTAAGAAGAAGCTTCTATCTTTGTTAAATCCTTCACCTCTTCCCTAACTGAAGAAGACATCACCATGTCCTAAGCTTCTGCCTTTTTCTAATTGGAGAAGCTACCAGTATAACCCTTTTATGACCTAGAAGAATGTAGGTTAGGAGTTGGGGGAACCTTGCGAAGGTTGTATCTTTTAACAGCAAACATGACCTCTTTAAGAATCTCATCTTACTCTAAAAAAGATAATGTCTCCTTGTCTGTCACTTAGAACTTTTCTCTCCCATTGAACATCTAAGTCCCTAAGCTCAGAATAAATACTCAGTCTGCTCCATTATTCTTTAAAATTCACTGACATATAAATTCTACATATGCACAATATTAAATTTCTTTTTCTTCCTTTGCTAACATATCTGATCCTGTTTTGATTATATGTTCATCCCAAGAGGAACCTAGAGGGATATAAGATGACTTGTTTTGCACTCTGAAATGATGCTCCCTAAATGAACTTCCCTCTTTCTGCCACCCCAAAAACTGTTCTGTCTTAGCTATATGTGACTGTTACAGATACACCTTCATGAAAGGGAGGTGCCATTTTCCCCACTCCCACTAACATGCAGCCACCTTGGACTACAAGTCCCAGAATGCTATGAACCAGATTTTCTGAGCAGGGGAGCTGCTAAGAACTAGGGTGAAAGTTGAGTGGAATGTATAAAACGGAAGAAGGTGGATGTACTCTCTTGGTTCTGCCACTTGACTTATACCCTAGTACCGCTGGGAAGGAGACTTGAAGGGGACATATAGAGGAGAGATATGTAGAGACCTTTAGAGATACTTGGAAGAGACACTTGATTGAGAGACACTTGGGGAAGCTTTCTTTGGCAGAGACAACAGCAGGCACTTATATTGATAATATGTTTGTGACTGGTCTTTCCTAGACTTGCTTCCCTCTTCTTTCCTGACAGAAAGTGCTTTAGACTTGCAGCAAGATTTTGGACCTAGCATCCTTGCTTGGGATAATCTTGTGTGACTGGGCATTTGCCCATGAGGGAAGGGGTAATTTGGGGTGGTTTATTGGGAAACCATTATTAGGAATATCCTTTTATCTCTCTTTATGTAAACCAGTTCTATTAAAATTCATTCACACTAAGAGTCATCTTTCCTTGCCTTTGTACGAGAGATGACTAGGCCCCTTTAGAGCATACACCACTTAATAGTTTGCAGCCCCTGAGTGCCCCTCAGTCATATACTAACAAGATGGCAACTGAAGCCACATGGGAGAGTTTTCAGTGATTCTGGTCTTTTGCATATAATCAGGAGAAATAAATGTTATTAAACTTCTTTTTGGCTATTTCTCTTAGCAAGTTTTCTGATGCTTGCTTGATATTTACTAGGCTAAAGGAACACAGAGGGATTCTGGATGATTTCCTTTGCAAAGACCAGGATGCAGAAGGGATTCTATTCAGCAGGACACTTAGTAGAGAAGAAAATTTCCCCATGTTTTCTTTTCAGTGCTGTTTAGAAGTGATATGTTTTTTCCTTGTTTAGACACTGGTCAACCATGGATTATTCTAAACACACTTGGAAAGTTTTAACTCTCAGATCACAATAGAAATAACTTACACCATTCATCTCCCAAGAAGAATTCTCTTGAAATACAAAGTAGCTGTTTTTCAATAAAAAAGAAAAAGAAAAATACAGGGCTTATTTTTTTTTTCATTTTTTTATTAAAATATTTTAAAATTTACATATACTTGCCATCAATTGTAATCCCCATGTATTCCCCATCACCATCTCACCAGTG
>JAGFMF010011643.1:9007357-9034161 GCA_019455555.1 Galemys pyrenaicus | reverse complement strand
GTTCCCATAAATGAGTCTAGTTTTTCATTTCTGATTGCTGAGTAGTATTCCATCGTGTATATGTACCACAGCTTCCCTATCCACTCATCTGTTTTTGGGTACAGGGCTTATTTTTAATTCTCAAGATGAATTGCCATTAATATGAACCACCTATACCTTTGGTTTCTGTCAACATTTCATTTTCCTTTTATTAAGCACTCTTGTGCTACGTTAGCAATTCCTGGAAGCTGTCCTTCCTTTCTTTTATGTTTCTCTTACAATTCCTGCTGCTATCCCTCACCTTCTTTTCCATTCTTCACTGATTCACAATCAAGAAAATTTCCCTGTGTAAAACTCTAGACTATGGCCCTATTGCTCCTCCATTAGGCCCCATTTGTGGATTGATAGCCCAAAGGGTCAGTGTGTAGATGTTCCACTATGATCTTCTGGTCACAAAACACAATAAATCCATCAAATCCTGTAGGACACATACTGCTGTGAATATTGGTCCAAAAATACATTAAGGGCATTGTGTTAGTAATTCTCCAAGTTAACTTTTTATTCCCCAGAGAAAGTTCTCGAAAGATTGGAATACAATTCAGGTAAGCCTTTTTCTTACAGAGTAAAAATAATATTCATCAGATTACAATTTGGAAGATTCAGCATTTTAAAGGAGAAACTTCATGGGGAAATATATTAATATAAGGAGCAAGAGGGGAAAGAAATTCAGATGCTGTGGGTTGGGGGGCAGTTGAGGGAGGCATGGAGAGCCCTGGGATCAGACTATATGGAGCTCCTCATTTTTCTAGCACCAAATGTGATAGAATCTCCTGAGAAGGTGAAAGACAGTTTCATGTTTATCTCTCATAAGAGATAAACATAAGAGATATAGGCTTAATCCAGCAAGAACACTTTGTACTTTTCAGAGTTCTTTGTAGTTTTCTTCATTTATCATGTTAGGTGAAGGAGTGTCTCTTCTTTCTCTCTTTGGTGCTTGTTGTGGACTTTCTTCTCAAAATTATCACTGGGAAAAATGGTATTGGCATGAGAGGTTTGCACTTAAAACATTGGAACCACTTATAACACGTCCTGTTTTATATGCCGGTGAGGTGTAGGGAACACCCACCTCCATCCTTCTGGTTTCCTCTTTTGTTTGATGAATTATCAAGACAAAATCAGACTGGTTAGCAAAGGAAGAACCAACTTTATAATGTACACATGGGAAACTTAAAATGATTATACAAGTCCCCATTCCAGCCAGGGAGAAAGGGGTATCAACCCTGAGTTAATAAGGGGCCCAAAAAATGAAGGAGAGAGGAGGGGGAAAGGAAGAGGGGTGACTTCCCCTTTAGCCAGAGTAAAGGTGATTTTGCCAAATAGAGAGGGTATGTCTGCAGCTAAACCTCTACCTAAATGATGTTCCACAAACAACTTTCTTCTAGGTCATAAAAAGGGAGCAGTGATAGCTTCTTTGATTAGAAAAAGTGCAGAAACTTAGAGAGCGATGATCTCTTTCTGACCGGGGGAAGTCAGAAGGATTAAGACAAGGATAAGACCTTCTCTCAACTTCTAGGACTTTCATTATCTTCACTCAAAATAGTCAACCTACCTGAGGGGAGAGTCTTGAGAAAACTTCTGGAAATCTTGGGTTGGTGTGATTTTGGGTATCTTTGACTCATGTTATTTTAGATTTGTCAGTACTCCTGTTTTTATTTATTACAGTATGGACAGCAAAGAGGTTTATTTATTTATTTTTGTTTGTGAGCAAGTCAGATATCAATATATACCATGCACTCACTGTCTCCTAACGTAGAAAGAACATGGACCACACAGTGAACCCCTGACCCACCCAGGGTCAGTCTCCCTGGTCGTGAAAGAATGTCCATAACAGGATGCGCTGGGCTGGGGTTGGCAAGAAATCCCATGTTTCTCCAGCTCTGGCAATTGCAGCCATCTTCTTGAACTAATCAGTTGGATTGTTATCCAGGAATTACAGTTCTCCTCCCTTAATGTTGGAAACTTGGAACATTCCTTGCTGGCCCCAGGCTCCATAAAGAAAGAGATACAGCTCTGTCTGACCAAGAATAAACAAATGACTCCTTAGGAACTTCAAGTGGATATCTTTTTCTTTTATTTTCTTCCCTAATAAATTGCTTGAGTCTTGAGTTTCTTAGTAGTTAAGAACAGAAACTGAAGAGCATGGATAGATTTTATTGTCAGGTCACTGATTTTAAATATTATTTGTCAAATATAGCTGAGAAAAATAGCAACATATTTTTGGCATACTAAATTTACAATTGAGCAGCATAAAATAAGTGCAGTTCTAATAATGGGACTTTTTAAAAAAGATTTATTTATTTATATAAGAACTGGGGTACAGGCCAGAAGTGCAAGGGGTCAGAGGATTCACCAGAGACAGAGTGGGGAGCAGAACAGGCAGATGGACTGAAATACACTGCTGAGGGGAGCAGCGGGCGAGGCAGGAGAGGTCTGCTGCACCATGTGGGTCCTCTTCCCGGCCGGCAGCAGGGATCGAACTTGTGCTACAGTGGCTGTGTCTTGCTTCATCGTGCATTTCTTAACCCACTGTGCCACCAGGGGAGGGCCCGACATTTTCATTTTATGGGTACAAAGTCAAGAAGGCAGCAGAATGAAGACCTGGCTACCCCCTCCACATACACACAGCTAGATTATGGCAGAACAGAGACAATAACTCCTGAAAAAAAATTAAGTGATTATAGTATATGCTAGGAGTAACATTTGGAGGAGGAGGACCCCAGCAAGTAGTGGAGCTAAACAGGCTAGGGAGGTGAGCCCCATGGCCTGATGGACCCTGTGAGCCTCAGAGTGGTACTGGGATGGTCTAACATGGGAAATCTCAGCAGACCTCATGAGTCCCAAGACCTACGACAGGACCTGGAAACAGACTGATCACAGTAAGCCCCACAGATGTTGGCACAGACACCCATGAGCTCTATGGCAGGCCCTAAAAGTAGACCTACCACTGTAGGCCTCCAGAGACATTGGCATAGACCTTAGCAAGCTCTGGGAGTGGACCTGGAACCAGACCCACCTCAGCAGGCCTCCACAGCCCTCTGTGACTTCTGTGAAGGGCCTGGGAAGTAGACCAACTACAGAAGGCCTTCAGAGATCTCAGTGAACCCTCAGACAAGTTCTGGAAGCAGAACCACTGACTTTAGGCCCACTGCGGATATCAGCAAGCCTTGGGATGGATCAAGAAAGCAGGAGCACTAATATAGGCCATTATGAGCTCCCAGGACCCCAAGATGGGTCCTGGAAATAATCCAGACTCAGTCGATCCTGGAAAGCAGGTGAGCAGGCCCTGTCAGGCCAAGGGGAGCAGATGTAACGGACCTAGGAAGAGGCAGCTGCAGGGCCTGGTATCTAGAAGTTGAGGCTCTTGGAGAAGTGAGCCAGAAGTTCATTGTTAGGAGAGTTAGTCCCTCAGATAGGAGTGGGATTGATTTTCTCTTGGTTGGTATAGACCAGTACAGACTCAAACTGTGTTGACAATGCGGATATTCATGCTGCATTGAACAGAAGGTGGATGGAGAGAGGAATCTATGGGTTGTGGTCTGAAGTAGGGGATATCAGTGGTATGGTGGAAAGCCAGTGGCCCTAAGGAGAGGGGAGCAGAGCTTATATGGAGGTGTGACCCCAGTGATGTGAAGCTGGTCACTGGAAATGTACATACAGTAGTACATGTACTGAGCCTGTATCAGAGGGGCTGGGAATAACCCAGCAATAAGTGAAATCTACTGATAGGGTGAGATACCTATATCATTTCTATCTCTATTTCTGTCTCTAAATATGTCATCTATAACTATATCACCTATCTATATGAGACAGCAAATGCTTTTATTTTTACATCTTCAAAGGATAGGTTTATTAGGAAAAGGAGAAAGAAAAGAGAGTTACCTGCATAGTCACAGGTGGGCAGAAGACGTGCCTCTTGCCAGAGCAGTGAGACAGGTAATTCGTAAGAGGCCCACTAGAAGTTACTGATAAAAGTCCAGTCAGCCCTTGGAACAAATACTCGTGCCTACTATTCCTGGACTTCTCAAACTTGTTGAAAGATGTTGTTGCATGTATCAGAGCTACTCAAGAGCTTCTCATTGGTGGAATATAAGCTGGAACTTAAGCACTTTTTATTTTTTAGCCCCCATGATACCAGGGGAGCTAACATTGAAGGGAACTAACAAGGTCCTTAGATGAGAGATGTTCTCATCTCTCATGAGATAACGGTGTCTCACAACCATGCCCCAGGCAACATTCTTTCTTTCCTGCTGGAGCCTTAAAGCCATATGGGATCTCCTCCACACTATAAGAAAAACCTGAAGTCAGACGTCTTATCATAGACCCTTTCTCTATCAGAAATGACTTACAGTCACGGTTTTTCTCATTAAACAATCATGTTGTCTGCAAGTAGTGACAATTGTATTCTTCTTTTTCTTTGTCTTCTTTTGTATTCAATTGTATTCTTCTTTTTACTATGTCTTGGTTTTTTTTTTTTTTATATTACCATTTTATTACCTATTACACTGACTATGCCTTTCCAGTAGAATTCTGAATTGAAATGGTAAGATAGGTAATTATTTCCTTACTAAGGATCTTCAGGGTAAAGGGCTCTCTTCCTACAATTATGATTTTGTTATGCTTTCTTAAATAAATTCTATTTATTGGGTTAAGAAAATTCTCTTCTAGATTTTGGAGATTTATAAGGAAGAGATGATAAATTTTAAAAGGTATTTTTTTTGTTTCAACTGGTATGATCATATTTTTCTTTACAGTGTTAATTCAGTACATTATGTTCATTGATTTTTACATATTAAGCCGATTTTACACTCTTACAATAAACCCTTGCTCATGTTTTATTCTTTTTAATGTGTTGTTGGATTAATCTTGCTAATATTTTATGAAGAATTTTTGTGTTGATGCTAATGAAGTTTTGTAGTTCTCCTCTCAAAAAAAAAAAAAATAAAGAAAGGTCTCATAGAATTTCCAAGAGGAAATGCAGTGTATGTTTATTCTTCTTCTTTCCTTGATTTCGATGGTCTTCCTACACCAAGACCAGTGGGCCTATGGGCTGGGCCACTTCTTAATTTGATCCCCTCCAAATTATTCTTCAGTGTGAACCTGCTGGATGGCAGGTTACTACCATCCTATGCTGCATTTTTCTTTTGCTAAGGCTAAAAAATAAAACCAGCTTTGGGAGTTCTAAGCAAAAAGTTTCCTAGCCCAAATATAGGTACATTGTCTCATCTTAACTTTTTATTCCATTACATAATATTGATGTTTCAAAATCAGACATGGTAGTATTTTCATCACAGAAATCACTCAGATCTAAAACCAGACATTTTTATTTTTATTTTTTTTATGAGATGCTTGTTAGCTAATTATTTACCAGCACAACACACTGCTGTTTTGAAACACATGTGTGAGCAATGAAGGGAATGCCATCTTGTTCTTGCTGGAGTCTGCCTTGCTGCTAAGACAATGATTTCTTTAGTCATCAGGGCCAGGACAGTAAACACCACTAGAAATGAACAATGTGTTTAAGAGTATTTCAAGATTTATTTTACAACCACTTTCCAGTTGTTACATAATTAAAATCTCCTACCAACATGTCTCCTATATATCTCTAATAGTATTTTTTTTTAATGAATGGAGGAATAGATGACAGAGGGATAAGGAAATCACTAAGTAGTTGATTAATTATAGCCATTGCCAAGAATCTAATCAGGCTACTGTGACGTCACGGCCTGGGACCATGCCGCTCCTTCATCTTCCCTGCACGCTGCTAAGTGAAGATCTTCCCTTTCTATGGAAAAGGAATGCTGTTGTCTTCAACCCCTTTTTCCTCCATTTAGCACTGCCATCATTTCCTTTTTGAAAGCCTAGATCTGAGAATCATTGTGTTTGGTACAGAACAAGATAAAACACTGGAAGAGTAGTTTGAAATAAACCCATTGGAAACAATTCTCTTAGAGGTTTTAAACATTTGAGATTGTTCACTTAGAGGGTGGAGAGTTTTAAGGAACCAGGAAGGGAAGTGTATGTGAGATATGAGAAAATAAGAAAAAAAAATGGTATTTCTTATAATGAAGTAAAATTTGAGAATGATTTTTATCAAATGTAGCAAATTCTTATACTATAGAGTTGCCAGACTCAGCAAAAGCATAAAGTTAATAGACAACAAGTTAAATTTGAACTTTAGCTATACAGTGAACACATTTTTTCATGTGAGTTTAAACCAAATATTGCATGAATCTTACCTGGCAAATATAGAGTAATAGGATAGAGTAATAATCGAGCAAATATCCTTGAGTAATAGGATATTTGCTTTCTGCAATCAACTGAATGATATTTTTGGATGGATAAAATTTTCCATCATCTGTGATACCTTGATGTCTGAAAGATTATTTGGTTTATGTTTTTTAGTTGAAATATAAGGCCAGTGTTCAAGCAAATTACTGATGAATAAATGACTCCTTGTTAGATTTCTACTTTTATAGTCTTGTCTTCATTATGCATTTAGGTTTAGGAAAAAACAGTCATTTTACACTAAAAAGGCAAAATATTACCCAGACATGAGCAATGGGGATATGGAGAGAACAGGGGTAAGAATAAAGGAGAAGGAATGAACATTTACAGCCCCCATAGCACACATTACTAGGGCCATAGGCAATGATTGTTTCCAAGGAGACTGTCTTAGGTCAGCCTGCTATAATAAAGAGCTGTAGACTGGGTGGCTTATAAACAGTAGGAATTTATTTCTTCCTGTTGTAGAAGCTGTGAAGTTGGAGGTCAGGTGCCAGCCTGGTTCGGTTCCAGAGAAGTATTTCTTCTGTGTTGTAGACTGCATCTTTCTCGTTGCCAGTATCTTCACATTGTAGAAGGAAAGTGTGATAACTTTCTGTGGTCCATTTTACAAAGGCATGAACCCCATTCCTGAGGGCTCTACATTCATGACTAAGTAGGTCCTCTAAATTCCATCTCCAGATACCATCACGGTGGAGTTGGGATTCCAGCATATGCATTTTGGAAGGGGACATGGACATGTATTCCATGACAAAGAACAAATATTTTGTAAGCTAAAATGAGGTAATAGTGCAGACAAAAATGAAGTAGAGCAAAGTATCATTCCAGAGCACGTAACATTAATACTTGCAGTATATTCTTTTAATTATCCATACATAAAAACAATCTTCCAAACAGATTGTATACAAGTATCTAATACCAAGGGAAATTTTACAGGATAGTTGACAATTCCTATAGTTGTCACAAGAACCAAGAAAAATTGATGCTTGAGTATAGGGTATGGGGTGTGTGTGTAGGGGGGTTCACAAAATCTGCTATTCATATGATAAGAGCACCTTCTACAGCAAACAGGCTAGACATACAGGGCCAGTCAGGCTGATCTTTCTTGCTAACGAGGTAGCCATACGCCTGAAGACAAAACAGACACAAAGGGGCTGTCATATGCCAGTCCACTGTGAGCCTGGATTGGCCTTTCCCAAATTTAGGACGAACCATACACAGATAAGCTACTGGATGTTTGCATGCATCTTATTCTGACATGGCAAATCAATTTGGGAGGAGTGTTACCTGAAGGGCGTATTCTTTTTAGCATATTGATTTCCTATAGAATTATGCCCAGGCAGACAATAGTAAGTTCTGTTTCCAGGTGTTTATTGTACCGATAATACAGCCACACTGGAGTTTTTACGTGATCTTTACCCATACTCTCTACCCCAGACAAGATCACGAAGGTCTAAGATGTCAGGAACGGATGACAGGCATCTATGATTTCTTAATCCCTTCTTGGGTTTCCCCAGTGACATCTCTGGGGAAACAAATCCATACAGCAACAGAACTGGCTACCTAAAACCAAAGCTAAATATAGCAGAAACGGCTACGCTGAATTCAAATTAAAAGGTGTGTGCGTGTATTTTAAGTGATTACCTACTTAGCTGATTTGAAAAAAAAATCTAATAATCTGTTGATGAATCATAAAAATCAAAGAAACAATTTGCCTGAGAAATTTTTTTCTTTCCTTTCCTGAATCCATTAAAATTTTAGGCTTGGAGTATCTATAAATAAAGTTCTTTTTCGGGATCTTTTAGTGGATCCGGCCTCCTGCATTTTATCTGAGTCATTCTTTGGGAACAATAATGACACCCTGTACTTCTCTTAACCCTTCATCTATGATTTGAAAATTCAGCTATAAACATATATTAAACATCAAACGTACCTTAGGGAGCACATGCACACTTTTCTTTCAAATCAATTTCAGAAACTCACAATAAAGTGAAAGTCTGGAGCTAAAACCATGTGACAAGCTGGGTCTTAAAAGAGGGAATTGTACTGAGGATTAAATCGGCTGAGTTGGCTCTGCTTGAACAGGCACCATAAAGCAGCCCTTTCTTGAGATTCCGCACCACTTTTTCTCTGCCTGTGTGGAAAGACAGACTGTTTGGCAGTCTGTTTCCTAAGTGTTTTCATCCTTTCATTACACCAGGCACAATCTTATCTTGGTTCTTAATTGCGTAGTTACAATGGTTCTCAGACTGTGTTGTGCATAGGAAGCACCGGAAGAGTTCTTTGCGCCCTGGTGGCCAGGGCGCTACCTCCTGAAAACTTTGAATCAGTGGATGGGCATCTATATACTAATTAATTTCCTAGGTGATTTAAACTTTCAGAGGTTAGTAAAAGGGCTCAGGTCAAAATTTCTTTTACCAGTATTCCGGGCTCCATGGTTTTGTTCTATCCAGGCGTGGTTCTAATTTTGATGACCCTTTTATTCCATTACTTCTCAAGGACCAACAACTGAGAGCTGGTGAAATGTGCTGACTTCTAGGATACAGCTCTTGAATCTCTCCAGGGACTTCCAGTGCACAACCAGGTTTGAGAACTGCTGTGACTACACAATTAAAAACAAGCTACACCTATTTACTTAAAATCCTAAGTTAATGTGACAGTTAACAGTACAGTTGACTTATACTTTCAAGTTTTTTAAAAAGATTTATTTATTTATGCATATAAGAACTGGGGTACAAGCCAGAGGTGCAGGGGTGAGAGGATTCACCAGAGACAGAGGGGGGAGCAGAACAGGCAGATGGACTGAAATACACTGCTGAGGGGAGCAGCAAGCGAGACAGGAGAGGTCTGTTGTGCCCTGTGAGTCCCCTCCCTGGCTGGAGATCGAACTTGTGCTGCCATGGCTGCAGACAGCTTCATAGTGCTGCGCCTTAACCCCTTGCGCCACCAGAGAGGCCCCACTTTCAAGTTTTAGGAGCAGTATCTTAAAACAGCTGCCTGGCTTCTCTCTCTGTATCTTTTCAACATTGACTTTTAATTGTTTGCTCTTCTTGTTTGAAATAACCTCTTTTTTTTCCTTCCAAGTGTAGTTTACCACATCCTCTATTCAGGAACTTGTCCAAAATAATTCCAGTTTATATTACTCTTTCAGATTTCTGGCAGCCCGAGAGCAGGTAAGATCTACTGTCTCCCATAGTGTTTGCACATAACTTACAAGAGCTCAAACAAAGTAGAAAAAAAAAAAATTCCTCATGCTTGTCATTCTCCCTCTAGCCACAGGGAACTTGTATGTGTGGTTTTACTAACCCAAACTTTGCCTCTTCGCTTTTTTCTAATTAACTCAGAATTTTCCATCAGGGGTCAGTTTAAGCCTTAATTCCTCAAGACACCCTATGACTTCACTAAGTAACACTTTCCCGAATGGAGATCCTTCTATTATCACTCCACCATACGTTCCAGGTGCCATTTATCTTAACTTGTATTCATGCTTAAACAAAGGTAAAGAGTGGAATTCCCAAGCCCCCATATCAGTGTTGCAGTAAAGAACCTAGATATTGGGCTGGAAATAACATCGATAATCACAACTGAGATACAGGAATTAAGACTTGGGACTTGGTAAGGGGTGGGAGTATGGAGGTCGGAATGACTACCAACAGAACTGATGTATCTTAGGGCAGATATCCTTTAGTTAACTCCTAGTTATCTACAGATTATAATGAAATAAAATTAAACAAGGAACTCAAACTACTATGTGAAATAATAGCAGAAACAATAAATTAAACTTTACCTGGAAAATTGAAATTTTGAAATCATTATTGGACATTATAGGGAAAAATCCCAGATTACATAAAATTTAAAGAAACAAGATCGAATCATTTAAAAAAGAATAAGCAATAAGATATCATCAGTAACAACCAGAGAAATTTTAAAAGACCACACAAAATATTTATTTTTTATTTTAATTAATTAATTTGTATTTGACATCAATTCTAGTCCCCATGAAATTCCCACCAACATTTTACCAGTGTACCATCACCTCAGTCCCTTGTGCTTTTTGGTCTTCATTCTAGTTCCTCCCCACACCCCACAAAATGTGTCTGATTTGTCTTTGTCTTTTTGTTCTTGTTGTGTTGTGATTTTTTTTTTTTTTGATTGTTACTGTTCTTTTCCTTGAGCCCTTTTTTGGTCCCTTTATGTTCCTCCTAAAAGAGAAACCATTCGATAATTTTCTCTTGCCTTCTAACTTATTTCACTAAGCATGATTCCTTCTAGCTCCATCCTTGTTTCTACAAACGATTCTAGTTTATCTTTTTTGATTGCTGAATAGTATTCCATTGTGTATATGTACCACATCTTCTTGATCCAGTCATCTATTTTGGGATATTTGGGTTGCTTCCAGGTCTTACAATTATAAATAGTGCTGCAATAAACATAGGGGCACAGGTATTCTTTTGGATTGGTGTTTTTGTGTCCTTTGGGTAGAACCCTAGGAGAGGAATTGCTGTGTCATATGGTGGCTCTCTGAGGAACCTCCATATGGCTTTCCATAGTAGTTGGATTAACTTGCATTCCCACCAGCAGTGTAGTAGAATTCCTTTTTCTCCACATCCTCGCCAACATTTGTTGTTGTTGGTTTTTTTGATATGTGCCATTCTTACTGGTGTAAGATGGTAGCTCATTGAGGACCACTCAAAATACTTAGACATGAAAAAATATATTTATTAATTTAAAAAACATTAAATGTATGGATTAAACATTAGTTTAGTTAGTGCTGACCAGAAAATTAGTATGAGGAAGACCAGGTATGATGAAATTAAATTGGTGTTTAAAGTGTGGATGATGAATTAAAATATGTATTAGGTAAATCTAACCAGTACTTACTACAATGACATGAAGAATGGACAAGAGGGGAAAATGTGAAAATATAATGCTAAAATTTTTCAGGATCAATGAAAATACACACACACACACACACAAATAGGGGGCAGTTTATACAGTTTGGATTAACAAAAGTAAATTCATACAAACATTGTTACTGTAAAAGAAAGTACTATTAGAAGACCTTAAAAGGCAGTCGAGAAATATTATCGAGAAATAGTCACCAAACAGGGAATGAAAATTGGATAGATGATACCTAGTCATTAACAGCCCTGGATGCCGATAGACACTGTATTGATAACCTCAAAAGGTTCTGTCAAAAATACTTCAATTTGGCTAAAAAGATCTTTGCAGAACAATCATAAAATAAAACACCTTATTGGGAGGGGGGGTGTGTTTTTACATAAGCAGATTATACTAATCAAGCAAATAAAATTAGTAACACAAGTTAAAGATTTGAAGAACAACATTAATAATAAAGTCAATCTTGGGACTATACCCATCAAAATTAGGAACTGTACAATTTTTGTCAAGAACATATGAAACTTTTTTTAAATGTATCATGCACTTGATCATAGTATCAACAAATTTCAGAGGATTGATATCAAACTTCCATAATTGACCATGATGTGATTAAAATAGGAATTGACAATGGAAATGTAAATAAAAATTACCATATATTCAAAATGATAAGAACATACTTCTAAGGATTCCCTGTGCTAAGGTAGAACTTCCAATAAAAATCTGCAGTATTTAAAATCAACCCTTATTTACATTTTTAAAATTCTTACTAAAGCTTTCTATGGCAGTGTTCATTTCCTTGACCATTATAAATGTTATTAAGTCACCAGTTACTATTCTGTGCTTATTCATATATGATATTATGCCTGATGGGGTCCCTAGAGGTCTGTTTCTGTTATATCTTATATTTGCTTGCTTGGTGAGTCTCATTTCCTTCTTTTTCTTATAGTTTATTTATGAATGATAGACATTTTTATAAAATATTTTCTGCAGGAATATCTTGAGTCCTAGATCAATGATACAGTATCCTTTTTATGAAGGAAAAGGGCCTCCCTGGTGGCTCAGGGGTAAAGTCTCAGCACTAGCACCACTATGGCCTGAGTTTGATACCCGGTCAGGGAGCTGACCCACATGGTGCAGCAGATCTCTCCTGTCTCACCCGCTGCTCCCCTCAGCAGCGTATTTCAGTCAATCTGCCTGTCCTACTCCCCGGTCTGTCTCTGGTGAATCGTCTCACCCCCTGCACCTCTGGTCTAACACCAATTCTTCTACAAAATAAATAAATAAATATTTTAAAACAAATATAAGGAAGGGAGGACCCAGACAACCTAAGGACTCCTGGATGAACAAATGAAGGGAATCCCTCAGAAGAGGAGCAACATTATTATTTTGCTATGTCAGTTGAAGGGATGGAATTCATTGGTGTTTGTTCAAGGAAGCTGTTTTTCAGCTTTTCTCATTCTGTCTTCTTGGGGGTCTAGACTTTGATTTCTACCCCCATCCTGTGGGACTATGAAAAATTCAGCTCAAGTATTGATTGCCTTCTTTATTAAACAAAAGTGTGCTCAAGACAAAAGGAGTTTTAATTAACTATGCTTTCATCGTTGGGTTTTGTCTTCTTCAATAATTGAGTAGGCAGTCTTTTCCTCTATTCTGAGGTCTTTGATGCTTTGAGACATGTTTTAAAATCTTTTGCTCTTGGTAATTCAACTAACTTTTTAGTAGTCTTTAGCACAAGATGTATATGAATTTTATCTACCATTATTATAAATAGAAATTAAGTATTCTTTTTCTTTAATATATAGATAAAATGTAATAGCCCAAGAAAAATAGAAAATCTTAGGATTGCTAGACAGACCTTTACATGTGTTCATTGCACAATTTAATTGCAGCAGGAATATTTAGGAGGGAATAACTGACATATAATATTGACATATTACAGTATATATAGTAAATATATGTATACATTACATTCTATTCAATATGTGTATAGTAGTTATATGTATCTATAATATATGTGATTATTATATTTATAATCATATATATTATGTATAATAGCTGAAATAAAATTGTTCTTTATTTGCTTAATTTTCCCAAGGAAAGGGTATCATTAGGTTCCCTTTGGACAGAAGACTTCATGTGCCTTCCATCATATCACTCTTATGTAGCTAATTGCCATGCTTAAATGCTTCATATTGTACAAATGGAAGACCTTCATTTTCATCAATTTGTGATTGTCATCCTTTGCTTGTTTTTTTTTCCCCATAAAATGAAACAAACTTAATATTCCTTGGAGTAATACATGACCACTATAGAGACGGAAGTGATTCTATGCTTCCTTCTTTGTTTCTGATATGGATGATTCTGAGATATATTTCCCATGATTCCTCTGATGTTTCCAGTGGAGCCCAACCCCATTGACTACTGGCTCCCATCCTTTCCTGTTTTGCTTGCCCAGTCCTCTACTTCTGTTCTTTGGAATTACTTATCAATTCAACACAACCTACTTGTATGAAGTTGGAAACCGACTTCTTGCAAGGGTTTCCATCAAATTCTGTAGAGTTTGCTTTATTGGACACCGAAAATCATTATTGAGAAATCACTGTTGGAAAAGGAAAAACCTCTAATGCACATTGTATCTGAAATTCTTAAAATGAGTGTTTGCTGTTGTTTTTCACATGTTAAATTAGAACCTGAGAAAACAAAATTGAAAAATGTTCTAGAGAAGGGGCGCTCAGGATTGGATGGGATGCTTTAACAGAGATTCCAGAGTAGTCTAGGACACTTGGCACCAGATACTGGGAAACTGGATTTCCTGTGGTAAGATTTCTTGTCTGTTATGTACCCTTTCCATTTCCTGTCCTTGAATGTCCTACCTAGTTCCAGGCAGAGAATTCTGTCCTCTGCTCTTTATCATTGACTTGTAGCAGGATTAACAAAACTGTGATCTTAACTATTCACAAGATTTATTCTTGTGAAAAATTTTAAGTAAATTATTTGATGGAGATGGTGGAGTCACAGAGGCTACAGATTCATCATCAAGGATACTGCAAATATATGTGAACTATAAGGATGAAAGGGAGCTGCTTTTGGGGTCAGGGGAGAAAGGAGAAGGGAAAAAAAACAGGACGTCTGTACAATGACAGAACAAGTTTACCATAGGGTTTATTCAGAACACACCTCTTTAACATTTAATGTAAGGTTGTTTTTTTATAAATTATCTCCTTAAATTCTTATAAGTGTGTTGTTAATAACTGTTAAATTACACAAAACCTGATTTCTTATGGCTCAGAGTGGGAAGATGTCAAGCTAACTGAAGACCAAAGTTGAAACGTGAGTTCAGAGTGAGGAGCAACCAAGAGACTGTGCCCTCTCTCCCTGGGAGCTAGGAGAATTGATGATGGAACCATCTTCTACGCAAGGGATGGGAACTGGAGACACTCTTATCTGATCTAAAAAAAGGGGTGCCTTAAACTGACCCCTGAGGTCTTGTACACTTTTGGTGAACTTCAGGTTAATGTTGGAAATGCCACAGAGTGACTTTAAGACTATGAAATTAATTCACTCAACAAATACTGAGGGTTTTGTCATGCCAGTTCCAGGTCTTGAGTTTATAGCTGACTATCAAGTAGACATAAATCCTTTTCTTCACAGGCTTACAATTTAGTGGGGGAGACAGAAATTAAGAAGTCACATTTGTAGTGTTTTTGATAGTAATGGTGCATATAAAGAGAAACAACAAAACTGGGATGGGGAGATGAAGGCAGCATTTAATGCTAAAATAGATAGGTGTCCCAAAAGCAAGAAAAATAATAAAATATTTTGTTTAATCATTTTCATTCCAAAAAGATTAGTTATGTTGAGCTAAAAAACCAAGAGTATTAGTATATCAGTTCCTCTTATTTTTATACTTTGCTGATAGTCATAGATATGGAGGATTTTTTTTTTTTTTTCTGAAAGGAGAGCGTTGGAAAACCTGGAAAAAAGGTGAACTGATGTCTGATGTCTTTCTCAGGAATTTGACATGAGGGTAATTCTTCCAGCCCTGAGATTTGAAAGCAGATTGAAAAGCTTTTTCTCTACCTCCAGAAAAGGAGCTCTACAGGGAATGAAGGATTAAAGAGATACCAGAAGTATCATTAGGACTTGCAGGTCAGGAGAGGCCAAGAGAAAATAGAAAATCTTAGGATTGCAAGGCAGGCCTTTACATGTGTTCATTGCAAAATTTAATTGCAGCAGGAAGAAAAGATAGTTTGAATACTTCCCAAGCCCAGAAGGCATTAGGAGGGAATAACTGACACGTTGACCCACCAAAAAAAGGACAAGACAGAGTCAGATCTGAATTTTAACCATCGATGCACCATAAGTTTTCCTGCTAATGGAAAATTGTTATTTGCTAAAATGAACAAAAGGGCAAGTAGTCTAAACCTTGCATGATCCTTTCATTGGGTCGACTCCAGACTCATTGAACTATACACCAATTGAGGTGGTCCAGGCTGAGCGATTAGGTGTAGGGATATCTCCATGGTTTCTTCACTTCCTTCTGGAAAACAAACTGGAATATTGATCTAGCTTCCTTATTAAATGGAACACCAATTGAATCTGTTCCTGATATAACGGAAACATTCTCTGCTTGAAAAGAACAACTTGACCTGCTAATGGATGATTATTAATAATGCCCCTAAAAATGGTCTCAGACTGCTTCCAGCTTATACACTGCCTTGTTATTTTTGCAACACACTGAACAGCAAATTTCACCCTAAATTATTGCATAAATTAGAAACTTTCAGACAATGACTTAAGAAGGGGTAAGGATAGGAACTCCCTCCCCTTCTCCAATATTAAGATGACCTGGAATAAACATTAGCTTATACCCTCTATCTAAATATAAGCAGAGAAAAAGATTTTTTGATTAGCATTTGTGCATCCTAGAGGTAAGTTTGCAGCATTCTCGTCTCTACAACCTCTCATTTTAATTTTAAAATACCATTGTGATGGAGAGATATTTGAAAAATAACTTTTTGACTCTTAGAAGTTGTAAAAGGTTTCTTAAAGTCAGGAAACACTGAGAATTTTCTAATACTCTGGTTTCAAGATGAAATGGAAAAGGAAACAGAGAATGCTGGGTAAGGAATTATTTACTGTATATGGAGCCATTATTTGGTCTACGTGGATATTGAAGATTGGGCTGATAGTGGCAGGAAGAGGCTGTCACTTCCAGCTCCAGGTTTCCAATAAGTCCTACAAGTCCAGAGTGTAATGTGCTGTGTTTATACTGAGGAAGCAATAAGTCCTCAGAAGTGTTAGGACTTAACAAATACTTCACCACAAGGGAAGTTCTAAAAATAGACCCTTATGCTATTGATAAAGGCTAACCTTCTATGAAGGCCAAGCAGGAATGTTTATGATTTGACATACATGATTCATAATACATCTGGCAGGGTCTGCCATGCTACTGTTAAAGATTTACTTGGCTTAAAAACTTTCTCTTCTTACACGCATTTTTGGGTGGAGATAATTAGACCGGTAAGCCAGCTTCAATGCCTTCCGCAATGACTCAGGTTTTGTTCTCCTGACCTAATCCTAACTGTGTACCAGCTCTTTTTAACTCCTAGAATTTTGATCAAAAGTGAGGGTGGAGGCCAAAGCTCAGCAGAAAATGTATGCAAGTCAAAAGTGAGCATCAGTCACTTCATACTTTACCCATATTCCATACAATCTTCAGTATGTTCTAAAGGGAAGTCGGGATTATGTTAGAAAACAAAATTTCATCCAGCGAGTTTGCTTGAGATGCTGATAAAAATGTGTGTCTTTTATAGACTGTCATAAGAAAAAATTAACAAACTCTTATCTGTGTTTCCCTTACTTAGCAGTGAATGGGCTCCTCCTTTGTTTCCTTCTGCCCATTTGAGTCTAACTTTACACAATGACACATAGCAGCAGTCTCTTGCTGGGGGTCTCTTTGGCCAGGATGTGTCCTATGTCTCAGTGCTTCCAGGTGGCTTCTGAACCCCTACCTGCATATTAAAGTGTATAATGGAAACTAAGAGAGGGTAAATAAGTACACAACTTTTCAATGCCAGTGTTAGGCTGGGATAAACTCATCCAAGACGAGATATTTCTGGATGGCTTTATGGGGTAAAGCCACGAAGTCTAACAGCATCTGAGCAACCTGGCTGACAAACTGCAACCTGAGGTGTCCAGATTTTGTGCTACAGAGTGAGCTAGTTGCAGGAGTGACTCTGGGCAAAATGAAGAGAGGAGGTGTCACTGCTGAAAGCAGGTCAGGAGAATGTGATAGAACCAAAGAGAAATTCAAATCTAGAGGAATTTTGTTTCTCAGAAATTGGACAAGAATAGAGAAAATGCTGAATGACCCTGCTACCCAGAAGTAAAAGTTCTAGGTGCGACAAAAAAAAATTATGAATTTCTTTTCCCCAGAATCTTTCCTTCAAATTATCAATTAGAACAGAATAGATTTTATTATCTGGGTAGTGAAGATAAAAACACAAATGAACTCCTCAAGATTAATGATTCACAAGCAATTTTATTCTCCTCCTCTTCTTCCTTCTTTCTCTGTTTCTGTTTAGAAAAATTACCCGGTTGTCGCAGACAGCTTTTGAGAAGTGCCAACATGATTGAGGAGATCTGGGCACTGCTCTTCTCCCATATGTCCTCCAAGGACTCTGCCTCCATAAGTTCCTCCAGGGACATGTTTCCATCAGTAACACCCTTTGTACATGGAAGAGCATATGGACTAATTTCTAAGATTAAGTAAAGATTTTACTGAATGCATGCACATGGGGGATGCAGAGCATATTTCCTATTAAGGCAGTTTGAAGTGAACCTAAGAAGAATAGCCATTGTTTTTGCTCATCAGAGTCACTACCAAGTGTTGAGGACCCACAGTGGCAACCCAGATGAATCCAAGGAGAAAAGACTCATTAAGACCTTCTTTGTTTTGTTGTTATTTTTTACAGATTTGTATTTATTTATGCATACAGGAACTGGGGTGTAAAACAGAGGTGGGGGCATGAGAGGATTCACCAGAGAAAGAGTGGGGAGCACAACAGGTGGATCTACTGAGATACACTGCTGAGGGGAACAGCAAGCAAGACAGAAGAGGTCTGCTGTGCCATATGTGGGTTAGCTCTCTGGCTGGTGTTGGAACTCAGGCCACAGTGGCTGGAAATAGTGCTGAGACTTTAACCCCTGCACCACCAGGGAGGCCCCGTTCTTTATTTCTTGAATAAAATTTCTGATCAAAAAGGTTGACAAAACTGTCATAATTAGTTTGGGAAATTCTTTGGAAACTGTATTCTGATGTCATCAGAAACTAGGTCCTTGTGGTTTTGCCTCAGGATCAAGACAAAGACCAACATTAGTTCTTCATTCTGGCCAGAAGCAGTAGAAGAATGAGCCCATGTGCTGTTCGACCAGCTTGCAAAAGCTCTCTGAATATACAGAGACAGTGAGATGAAGCAGCTCAGGCAAGAGAAATCCTTCCTTTATCCCTCACTTTTAATTCCCATTTTTACTCCTTCTCCTTTTTCTCTTGCTCATTTTTTTTAATTCTTCTTTTCTCTTTCTCTGTGTCTTTGTATTTATAGGACTAAAATTAAGTTTACTGATTTCGAAATAAACACCATTATGGGGACCTGTAACATCAGGCAAACTAACCCTCAAGCTTCTGATTTCATTACAAATTACTCCCTGTACTTTCTTACTGACTCATAAAAGCAGCTATTGCTTTAAAAAAATCCCTCAAGACACTCAGTGTTTTTTTCTTCTAGTTTTTCATAAAGTGACCAGCTTTTATTTATTTTCTATTAAGGTACCCAGTGGGCAGACAGTGCTCTGTCCAATTGCCAAGAGAACAATGAAAACTCAAAAGAATGGAAAAAAAAACTTAATTAGAAGTCATTTGGCTTGGAAAAGAGAGGGAGAAAGATTCTCCCTTCCAGAGAGCTGAGCACCCAATCATTTGGCTGCCTTTGATAAAGAAAGCAATCTGTCTCTCTGACAAGTGGGATCATAGGTCACTGATGAATAAAATCTTTGGGGGCCCTGGCGTAGGGGTAATTTAAGTGAGATGAGTAAGAGACAGGGGATAGCAAAGCAGAGAGAAACCCACAGAGAAGTTGCCATCTGTCAGCAGATACTGGCTTGAAATAATCATCCAGGGTACTGTAAGTGACTGTGCCAACAGGCTACTTCAGTCACAACATCCAATGAAGAATGGGCCTTCAGTGTGCAAACAGGCTGATCTTGTGTTGGGAGAAAGTGGGTTCACAATCTCAGCCAGGAAGGGATCCACAGTTCCAAGAACAAGGTCATAAGGCTTGTCTCTATGTCCATGAGGTCAGTCTAGAGATTAATGTCACATAGGTACCAAATGACAGGTCCTAAGGAGCCCCAAGTTCAGGAATGCTAACCCCACACCACAGACACACGAGAGGACATTCATCCTCTTGGCCAACACATTATTCCAGGGTTATAATTAGATGAACACTTTATTAGAAAATTGTGGCTAAAAGCAATTCTTGTGATTATTGAACCAGTGCTGTGGCTATCTTTTCCAAGTTTTATTACAGACTATTGCAAATCATCTAATGTTTCCTAAGGGAACAAAGACTTTAGAAGGTCATGTAACAGACTTATTAAGAAAAGGGGGTGAGGAGGAGAGCAGAATTTCACACTGTTACAATTCCAATTCTTGAAGCTCAGAGATCTTCAATATTTCACCAATTCTTATAATCACTCCATGAGGTTTTTACACAATACTTCAAAGAAAAAGACTTTTTGCCTTATTTTTGTAGGATAGGGAGTTTAGTTTTTAAGTTTTGGGTGCATGCAAGGTCCTGGTCCTAGTCCCAAATATAAACACAGTGGACTCAATTGGTCTTGGACAGAAAGTTAATGCTCCATCTAACCTTGCATGGAAATCAATTTGGCTCAATTCCTAAACTTCAAGACTGGGAAGCATTAGAAGAAACCTTGAGGTGGTATGCCTTAGGTCAGTCCTTGATGGCCTTGGAAGGGAAGCAAAAGCACAGCATCTTGAATTATGCCAGATTAAGTGTGGCTATTTTGATTATTGAGTCCAAAAAATGTGCTAGCCCTGTATGTCCCATTATTTGAGCCAAGGAACTATATGTTTGCTCCAGATGAAACTATTCCAAGTAGATCAAATCTATCATTTGAAGTGGTGTCTACACAGAAGTATAAAAAGGAAAAATGCAGTCATGTGAGCTATTGGCATTCTTCAGAAAAAAACACTCTCTCCCCAACATAAACTATTGGCATTAGTGAAGGTAGTTAAACTGGTTATATGGGTCTAAATGAGTGTTAGGCAACAACACATCTCCCATATTATATAAAAGAATAGATTTTTGGAACATAAAGAAACAATATCTTTTCCTGTTGAACATCAATCAAATAATAACAAATACTTTTTCTCCCTTTCCCCCTCCCCTTTCTTCTACTCTGTTAGCCTTCTATCTATCATTCTGAGACATATAAATACACACACACACATATACATACCATTCTGACCTTGTTTACTTATTTATATGTCATCATGTTCCAAATAGGCCTTGAGGAGACTTTAAAAGTACTGGCAAAAAGATCTTAAATCAATCAGAAATACTGATGAACATAAAGTGTTTCTATCTTTATAAGCTTGCTATTTTTTCTGAAAATTTTATATATATGGAGTCATACCATATGGATTCTTATACACACATATTTATCTTTGAGATTCATCTATGTTGTAATACATATCCGTACCTTGTTACTTTTTCATTGTTGAATAGTATTCCATTTGATGGATACACTGTATATCTTCCAGTTGATTTATTTAGATTTATTTATCCACCCAAACTTTATTTGGATTGTATCCAGTTGGGGTTATTACAAAGAGTCTGATATATTTTGTGCATCATCTCATAGAGTTCTTTGCTTTTATACTTTATATTACTCTTGATACATTTCATATTCACTTACTATTTTTATTGTTTTTATGGAAGTCGTTTCTGATTCCATTTTTCAGAGAATATAAGGCTTTTATAAAATCATTTTAAGAACACTATAATTTCTATTTTGTCATTTCTTGCTGTACTTGTTTGGTGTTAGTTACTTTCTCTGTGTTAGTTTTGTCATTTGTTTTGTAGATTTATCTTCTTAAATGTCTTTATCAGTCTTCTGTTTTTCCTCTGTCCTTCTCTAGCTCATTTATCCTTGTTGGTTCTGTAGCTGCCTCCACCTGAGTCCCCCCAGGTTGTTTTTCTGGATACAGGTTTTACATTGGGTCTCAGAGCTCCTGTTCCACAGTGATGAGCAGCCTGGGGTTATGCCAGATTCTACTTATGGTTGCCTTATGGTAGCCTTCCAGTCAGTTAGCTTTACAGTCCTCATTTCAGAAAGGAACTTCAGATTCTTTTGCCTTCCCTCATGAGCAGCAAACTCACACGCAGGCCTTCCAGTTTCACAAACTCCAGGTAGTTAGCATAGCTGTGGCACTTCCACTTCTGGAGTGCTTTAGGTACTTTCTACTACCAAAGAAATTTAACTCTGATGCCTCTATATGCTTCTAGTATTTTTTTTTAAAGATTTATTTATTTATACATATAAGATCTGGGGTACAGGCCAGAATCCAGGGTGGTGAGAGGATTCACCAGAGACAGAGTGGGGAGCAGAACAGGCAGACTGACTTGAAACACACTGCTGAGGGGAGCAGCGGGCGAGGCAGGAGAGGTCTGCTGCGCCATGTGGGCCCCTCCCTGGCCGGCAGCAGGGATCGAACTCGTGCTGCAGTGGCCATGGTTTGCCTCACAGTGCGTTGCTTAACTCACTGCGCCACCAGGGAGGCCCTGCTTCTAGTATTTTAAAGGCTGGTAATGCAACGACCTCCATTGTACTAACTGCTGTTTTACTTTAATTTTGATGAAAGTAAGTTTTAATTTACTTTAGAACAATTTTTTAACATAATAAAGTATAACACACATACAGGAAAGCATACATGCCATAACTGAATAGCTGGGGGAATTTTCCCAAACTGAGCACATCTTTTCCAAAGTCAAGAAACAGAGCACTACATATATGCAGAACCACTTCTTGTGTCCCCTTCTGGTCATTCTCCACCAAAGGTACCATTGTCTTGATTCTTACCTGTGCAGCTAACGGTCTTGTTCCTATTTCGGGCTACTATCAATAGTGCTACCATACACATATTAGTACATGTCTTTGGGTGAAATTTTGTGCTTATTTCTCAGACATTTTCCTAGGATGACAGGTTTGGGGTCATCACAAAAACATATGTTTTGTTTTAGTAGATAATGCTTATGAGGCAAATGCCCCTATGTTCTTGCTGACTTTTGATAGCATTAGCCTTTCCTTGCAACATGGCTGCTTTTATTTTATTTTATTATTTTTTTCTGAGCGATTTTTTTAATTTATATATATTTGACATCAATTGTAATCTCCATGTATTCCCCATCACTGTAACACCAGTGCACCATCACCTCAGTCTCCCGTGCTCCTGTCTGCCCTCAACACTCCCCTCCTGCTCCCCACCAAGTGTCCCCAATTTGACCTTGTCTTTTCATTTTTGGTTTTTGTGTCTTTATTATTATTATTATTATTGTTGTTGTTGTTCTTCTTCTTCTTCCTTTCCTTGTTCCTTATTTGGTTCTCTTATATTCCTCCTAGGGGAGGAACCATCTGGTATTTTTCTTTTGCCTTCTGACTTACTTTGCTGAGCATCATCCCTTCCAGTTCCATCCATGTTCCTATGAATGCGTCTAGTTTTTCACTTTTGAATGCTGAATAATATTCCATTGTGTATAGGTACCACAGCTTCCCGATCCACTCATCTGGTTTTGGGCATTTATGTTGTTTCCAGGTCTTCCCTATTGTAAAGAGTGCTGCTATAAACATAGGGGTGCAGGTATTCTTTTGAAGCAGTGTATTTGTGTCTTTTGGGTATATTCCTAGGAGTGGGATTGCTGAATCATATGGAAGTTCATTCTTAATAGATTGAGGAACCGCCATACTGCTTTCCATAATGGCTGGACCATCTTGCATTCCCACCAGCAGTGTAGTAGAGTTCCTTTTTCTCCGCATCCTCGCCAACATTTATTATTGCTACTTTTTTTGATATGTGCATGACTGCTTTTAAAAACAACAAATAATATTCCTGCTTTTTTTTTTTTTGAAAGGAAAAGGTAGTGGGAACTCTCAACACAATCGTCCAACTCTTTCTAGACCTAGTCAGTCTAACATGCTTTCTAAAGAGGCCTCAACCACCAATGCGATCCCTTCTCCCACAAGAGCCATTCTATGGCTGGTTGATGTTCTTTTAGACATATGTAAAAAATTAAGTGGAAAGAAAGGGATTTTAAAAAAACCCTGCTATCTCCTTTTCAAGTCTTTTTTGGACACCCTAAAATTGGTTATTCTGTTCTCTCTCAGAATGTGATACAATGAAAATAATAGAAATGCTAAATGAAACTTTTACCTAATTCTTAGAAGAGTGTATAAGCTGAGTTAACCCTTTCATGAGTGTTTTGTTTTCCCCATTCAAATGTAGGTTTAGGGAGAAGGAACTCCTTTTCATTCTCAGAATTACCTATAGATATTTGAGGTGTATATTTTTAGTAATGGCTATCAGTTAATCTCATTCATGCCCTTTGGGGCTGTTGTAATGATCAAATAATGGAGTAAGTCTTCCAATGACGGTTGCTTTGTACAATGCAAACATTTCACAAGATGGTAGTACATCAAGTGCTATCAATCCTTTACTCAGTGAGAGCAAGTTTGGCTCAATTTTATGAAAGTGTGGTAAATCAATATCTTTTAAAAGGAAAAATTCTGCACTCTTCTACAGTATGATATCATAGTGCCTTTTTTTAAGAATTCAAACTCATTTGTCACCTTCTGAATCCAAGATGTCCTTGTGACTTGCTTTGACCAGTGAAATGCAAACAAAGATTGTGAGCACTGGCCTAAAGAATCCTTGTTGCTTTCTTACCACTCTGTTACCACCATGTTGGTAAACCTAGGTTAGTGGCTGATAAGATGGAGGGAGGACAAAATGCCCCAGCCAGAAACTGACTGACCCAAGCAGAGGGGAAATCAGTCTAGATCAGCAGTGCTGTAACCACAAACCATAGATGACCACATATATTAAAACCAGAAGATGTGTTCAGTTAACCCTCAGACCCCTGTACAATATTGAATGTTTATTGACTTAAGCTGTTGATTTTGGCATATTTGTTTTATAGCCATAACTAACTAGTATGGACAGTAGAAGTACAGGACACTAAAGTGAGGATATACACTTAAGAGAAAAATAGTCCATTAATAAATTTCTTCACGACAAAGAACTTTAACAAAAGAATAACTATAAATTAAGCTACAAATTCACTAGATGATAATTAGGTGAAAGCAGCAACATACTTTAAGGAAATAATGCTGGAGAAGAGTAATCAAATAGAACTAATATATTTGGGCTCGGCTTCTTAATTTTTGTGAAAGAAAAGTCTGAGTAATATAGCATAAAGACAAATTGGTTTTGATGGCAGACATGAGAGGGAGTGATCGTATAAAATTTTATCCCAATAGATGATAGCCTTTTAAATTGGTAGTAATTGTTAGGATACCTGCAATTAGTCTGAGCTCATAGGAGTACCCATGGAAACCAAAATATCATCCACATACACTTACCAACTGTGAGCATCATTGTCTTTGTAATAATATGTATTTGGTTTGCTGAGAGTCTTTATATGTGTTACCCTTTGGTTTTCATTACCTTTTGGAAACTTCAATGCACTGTTTTTGGAAGAAAATACAATTTCCTATTTTATAGATCAGGAAACTAAGGCCAAGAACTGTGATATAACTTGCACAAGATCACATCATTAGCAGTAAATTCACGATTCAAAGGGAAATCTCAGTGATCACATTGTTGTGATTATGGAGCATTTTGCTTGATGTTGTGTGTATGTGTGAATGGTGTATGTATGTATGATAAATGTTTATGTATAAATCTAACAAATATAGTTTCCGTGCCACTGCTGTTTACCCTCATACTTGCATAACTTGCCCCTGTATTTAATCTGAATGGTAAAAATTGAGAAATTAAAATTAAATTTGAAGCTATAAGAGAAAACAGAAAAATCCTTTAAATATATGAAAACACTTAGTTCTGAAAACACCATTAAGAAAATGATTAGTACTTCACTTTACAATTGGGAGAACTAAGACTTAAAGGATTTCATAATTTGCCCAAGTGGCAGAGTTGCAGCTTGGACTCTAATGTGACTCCAGTACCCATACTCTTTACACTAAATTGCTTTGTCTGTTGATGCATTTCTTTCCAAAGTTTTGGGACTGAGTATGTGTTGTTCCTAAATTCCCTTGCTTCATGCAAGAAAATTTGTTGTCTTAAAAGCTATTTTCATCTTGGTTTTTCTGCTCTGAAAATCCGAAGTACATTTTTCCTTCCTTTTTTTTTTGCTGAATTTCTGTTTGATTTGTTGGGATTTCTTTCTTCTAACTAGAAGCTGAGTCAGTGTTTTAAAAAGAAATTTTAAGTGTGTGCCTTTCCTTTTTTTCAAGTTTTTGAATACCTCCAAAAATTCACTTCTGAAGATCTGAAGCCCAGAGTGGCAGAGGTCATACATATTTAAAATGGGAGTATATTGTTTTAGTTAAAATTTATAGAGTGATTCACAGCTTCAATTCAATTTTCATAAATCGACATCATGAGGTCTCGATGGGAAATTTGCCTTGGAATTGCCATGGGGCTCTCTGGATGATGAGTCTTTTAGAAATGCCTTCATTTCACTTGCGAGCAAGTTCATGATTTTAAGCTCAATCAGATCCAGGAACTGAACAGTCCCATCCCTGTTTTCATTATCTTTCTCATCTCCCTGTGAGCTGTTCTGATGGAGTTTCACGTGTTACCACCTCCACCCTTGAAGCTCAGTAACCAGTCTGGCCAGCAAGCAACAGAATTAATCTGAACAAAATTTCTGTCCAGGTTTTGAAAAGTCTCACTTTTAAAACCTTCATGAAATCTAGGAGTGAATCAGTACTAATTGTAGGATTCATCTTGTTTCTTTTTATTTGTGAAGTTGAAAGTCATCTTCTGGTGGTGGTGAACTAATTCATTGGTTGGCAATTTCGTGACATGCCTCCATTTTCTGGAATTGGTTTCAAACATAGAGGCTTGACAGCTTCATTACTATATCACTGAATGTTTCCAGGAATAAGTAAATTGAACTAATCCAGCCATAACCTGAATAACCACACAACCATTAACTAGATAAAACTTAACCTTGTAATGATCATGTCTATGTATTTAGTGCAGTGTCTGGGCCATTACAGGTAAAAATAACCACTTGATGAAATGAATTAAGAGCTTCTGGAAAGCTCTCTGCATCCAAGAAAATAAACTCATGCTTTTAGTTTTTCTTTTTTTTTAAATTTTTTTTTAAATTTACATATACTTGCCATCAATTGTAATCCCCATGTATTCCCCATCACCATCTCACCAGTGCACCATCACCTCAGTCCCTCGT
>JAGFMF010011643.1:8981428-8992565 GCA_019455555.1 Galemys pyrenaicus | reverse complement strand
CGCATTCATAGGAACATGGATGGAACTGGAAGGGATGATGCTCAGCAAAGTAAGTCAGAAGGCAAAAGAAAAATACCAGATGGTTCCTCCCCTAGGAGGGATATAAGGGAACCAAATAAGGATCAAGGAAAGGAAGAAGAACAATAATAATAACAACAATAAAGACAGAAAAACCAAAAATGAAAAGACAAGGACAAATTGGGGATGCTTGGTGGGGAGGGGGCAGGGGGAGGGTTGAGGGCAGACGGGAGCTCGGGGGACTGAGGTGATGGTGCACTGGTGATATGGTGATGGGGAACACATGGGGATTACAATTGATGTCAAATATATATAAATTTTTTAAAAAGTTAAAAAAAATAATCCATAGCCTGGTAGGACAGTCCCAATAATCATTTTATCAGTCTCCAAAATAAGAAAAATGGGGCATATATCTATTGCAACTTAGTTGGAATCAGTTCCTATGGAACCTAAGTGGATGAACAAGGTCAGGTATTTTATAAATTCAAGACATTTTTAATACCAAAAAAATAGCTGTATGATTTTCCCTTCACATCTAAAGTTTTGAATAACCCTTTTTTAGTTAAAAATTCCAGGGTGAAGGATACTGGTTACAGTAGAGATTATGGTTAATGTCTCCTTTTAACCTAAAAGAATCCTCTCAACTGCTCTGAATTCATTTGTCAATGAGTAAAATAAAAGTACTGAATAAGTCAATCATGAAAATTCCTCTTAGAGTTATAAGACTACATATTTATGCTGTTCAGGGGGAACAGGCTGCATGCTGTTCAGAGGGTATGGGCAGTAGTGGCTGCCCATTTTATGTGTGAGAATGCTGATGTCATAGCCAAGGTGAGATTTATAAGAATAGAATCTGATATGGGCATCTGAAAATTCCTTAAAAAGTCTTAAACAAATTTCATCCAACTCTTCTGCAGATTTGAACATCACATTGCTTGTAACAGAGCCAATGGCTCTGAGGATGCTTTGATCGAAGCAAGATAGTTAGTCATTACCACCACCCCAGGGGGATCAATTCCTGTCTGATAGGCTTTCTAGATGCAAGGGCTCTTTCAAATGCATATAAGTGAACTAAACAAAGCTGTTTGGACACCCATCATTAGTACAGGAACTGTTTCAGAGAAGGGAAGACATACAAAACCATTGTCCATAAAGACCAGAACCTCCTTGGGTCCTGGGTCCTTATCTGTAAAATGAGAGGGTCAAAAAAGATGACACCCAAGTCCCTTCCTCCTCTGAAGTTCTGTGATCTCCTTTACCAGCAAGATAAAAAATTAAGTTCTGAATTTACTCCCCTTTTAACTCTAAAGGCTACTAAAATATTGATAGCTAAAGCATCCTGACTTTTCCTTCTCTATTTTAACTAAATATCTACCTATGGATTGTTTATTTTCTGGATGATACAAAGCCACAAAACTTTCTCTAAGCACTTTGAGATAGAATATGGTCATTGCAAAGCCAATAAAACACTACTCACTTCTTTTTTGGGCTCACTAGGGCTAAAATTTGGGATTTCTTAGGAATGAAATATGCCCGATAATAACTCTTCTCATGGAAAAAGATGACTGTTTCTCTGAACTGGTTAGTAAGCACTCTTGGTCCATAATGTTCTCTTAATAACCCAGTATATGTCCTCCAGTTGCAGTAAGTATTGAATGTTCTACCATCTTTTCTAAAATATTTCTCTTGATTGAATATGCCAACTTTCCCAGAAGCTTATTTCCAAAGCCTGGGACTAAGATCTAACTCGTAGGTACAACAAAAGACCAGTTCCTTGTTCCAAGCTCTCCAGGGGATTGGGCAGGGGCTAGTCCACATCTTTGCTTAAAGATTTCTTCTGCTCTCTCTGATCTCTCTCTTCTCGTGACATACTTCCTTCGCATATACCCACATTCCCTTCTCAAGCTCCTTTTCTAGGCCTCTTGACCTTAGGCCCAAAGCCACACAAATCTTTTCTAGAATTCAGGCATTGCATCTTGAGACCACTTCTGGCTTTTATTAAGTCTCCATCACTATTGGTCATGGGATGCAGTCACCCACTTCACTCTTTCAGGAATATGAGGACACCTTAGAAAGTTATGGAGGAGGGCTTTCAGTTCTCGTGGTGGGTGTGGTGTGGTAACATACACCTGGAGAGTGTGATCCTGTACTTCTAAATCCCATATAATGTTTTGAATCAATGTCACCTCAATCAATAAAAAAAAATTAAAGTTTATTATATAGCCATATACCAAAAATAAAAAAAAAAAGGAAAGGTGGGAGGGAGGGAGGAAGGGAGGAAGGGGGGGAGGGAGGGAAGAAGGGAGGGAGGGAAGGAGGGAGGGAGGGAGGGAGGGAAGAAAGAAAGAGAGAGAGAGAAAGAGAGAGAGAGAGAAACAGGCCTCTCTGGTGGCCTAGGGGTTAAGTCTCAGCACTGTCACTGCTACAACCTGAGTTCAATCCCTGGCCAGGGGCCTAACTCACATATGATATATGATACAGCATATTTCTCTTGTCTCTTCTACACAGAAATTAAATATATATAGCATTTAAAGAAAAAGAAAGGAAAAGTAGAAAGAGCCTTCAAGGAAGACTAGATTTTGCTTCTAAAAGCCAAAACCCAAGGAGAAGAGAGAATTTATGAGAATAGAGTAAAAGTGATGCTGAAGGCTGGCCCAGCCAGGGAAGGGCTTTGCCCCTCTCCCCAGTCTGAAGAAAGGCAAAGAGGCCATCCTTTGGGGAAGTAGTGGTAGCCTTGACAAAGAGTGAGGGAAGTTTTTTGTTTTTTTTTAAAGATCTACTGGATTTCGGGCCTCCCTAGTGGCGCATGGGGTTGAGCATCACACTGTGGGGTTTCTGAAGCCACTGAAGCACAGAATTTGATCCCTGGCCAGGGAGGGGACCCACATGGTGCAGCAGACCTCTCCTGCCTTGCCTGTTGCGCCCTTCAGCAGTGTATTTCAGTCCATCTGTCTGTTCTGTTCCACACTCTGTCTCTGGCAAATCCTCTCACCCCCACCCCACCACACCCCCCGCAATGCCTCTGGCCTATTCCCCAGCTCTTCTGTGCATAACTAAATAAAATCTCTAAAAAAAAAAAATATACTGGATTTGGGGGTTACAAAAGCTTAGATGCTGGGTTGTGGTGAGATATTGTGTGGGCTGATGAAGGAAGACCAGCAGACAATCTGTAAAAGTGACTAAGGAGGCCTTGAGCCTGTTGCCCAGGTTCAAATATTAGCTTGGAGTCCGATTGCTGGTGCGGTTTAAGGATGTCAGGTTTGACATCTGAGCACATCTCCTCATGTACAGAATAAAGATAAGGGTATCTGCCTTCTAGAGTGGTTAAGCTCAACTTTGTTAACATAAAGTACATGGAAGCCTCTGTGAATTAAATGCTTTTGCCAGGCTGCAGATCCCAAGATTTGGTACTGCCCTGGATGGATTATTTTCCCTAGCTCGGAGAAATGATGTCTTAGAGACAGATTTTAAACTAAGTAAAAATAACTTTTCCTAGAGAGTTAATTCATAGCCACTACAGTCGCTTTTAACAAAAGATGGATTCACTGAAACTGCCTCTGATTTCACTATACAATTATTTATTGATTTCTTTATTGACTACATTAGTAGCGTCCATATTTTATTTGCAATCTATATCTTTGAACTTTGCAAATTGGTGGAGAAAGACAAAGAGAAGAAAGAGAGCAAGTGCTATAAGTTCTTAGTAAATTTATTCTAAAAAAAAAAAACAACAACGACAATAATGCTGCTCGCTGCCCAGCAAGGATGTTGTTTACCACTTGGAAGTGGCAAAAGCTAGAGTGGGAAGGAGGAAACTGAAAAGAGGAAATGGTTTACAAGCTCCAAGAAAATACAGAGATAAACATTAGTGAAAAGTGACCTTGGAGAAGAATACCGCACGCCATGCTCTTTTTCAAAAAGTGAAAACACGTTATTTGACCTGTGCTATCTCTGCAGGCACCATTTTTTCGGTGTGATTTTGCTAACATTCAAGGGCTTTGGAATCCTCAAAACCTTGCTGTTGGTCAACAACTAAATGACTCATGTGAATTTGAATTCTGCAAGGGATAAAATCAACAGAAATGCTGAGAAACATGCAAGGAAAGAAAACTCTAAGGACTTATTAGAGATTTTACAAGCCCAGATGAGGCCCCTTTTTATTTTTTCCTTTTACTTTTGCATGATCACAAGCTGGTCCAGAGCAGGGAGCAGAAACCAAGGTTCACACATATATTTAGTTAGTTAGCAAGGCATTCCTATTTTTATAGCTCTGAGTTCCTAACTTTCTTGTTAGCAAATGTTAACAAGGTTTAAAATGTATAAAGTGAGTTGTGGCATGTAAAAAATGTTGGCTATCCAGGCTCCTTCTTTTTTTATACTTACGTTCAATGAAAATGTCCTACTGACAGGCAGAATGTCTGGGCAACTTTATAGATAGTGTTCCCACCTCAGGGCCACAAGGTCACAGATTTGTTCCTGATTCTATTTAAAAAACACTCAACAATGGTAAGTTTGTGTGTGTTTTTATGAGAGGGAACTGTTTTATATGATCCAACTCTTAAAGATACTCCAAGGAATCTTGCTCTATGCTGGATGTGGATTGGGAAGGTGGCGATGGTGTTTGCTGAGAAACTGTGGAGCTTCAAGGAATCACAAGCAAAGACGACGGTCATAATTCTCAGACACTGTGTCTATGCAAGGCGGAAAACCACTTTGTTTTCATGGTGGTAATCAAAGTGCTTAAAAGGCATTTCAACCTGCCATCGCAGTGTCAGCGGCCATAAAATGAAACAAGGCAGAGGGGGAGGAAGAAAAGGAAAAAGGTAAAAACAGACCCCACTTGAATCACAGATATTTTATACCTACTTTAGACACTGCAGGCCTTTTCCTCTTGGATTGTACATAAATATGGCTTCTGAGAAGTCGTGCTCAGAATCCCCAAAAGGCCCCTAAGTATGGAAGTGAAATAAGCCATCAACACCATAATGAGCAAACACAGGGCACTCCTAGCAGAAGGGGATTAGGAAATAGCCCAATTGGGTGGTTACCATGATTTTCTGAGGCATGTTGACAAAAGAACAAAACAATCCAAATCTGATTCTGGATTCAATTACTGCGTGCTCCTAGACAATGGGTTATCCTCTCTGTCTCTGTGTTGTCCGCTTTAAAATGAAGAAGATGAGTGAAGTTTTTTACAAATTAAAAAAATATACCATTGAAGAACTTAAAATGAAATGGTAACTTAAAATGTGGCAGTTATCCATCATTTTGTGTAATTCACGAGCATGCAAGCATCTCTCTCACTGAAGGCTGCTACAAATTCCCCTGGAAAAGCACACCGTGGTGGCCCTGCTTTCATCTCTGCAAAGAATCTTCGGTTTTCCACTGCAGTGGTCACCCCTATTAGCTGTGATCTGTGAAATCTAAGAGTACTCTGCATATACATGCATATACATACTGCCCGGCAACTACCTTTCATGCATATTATATTATGGATCACAGTGCAGGGGAGTGTGTGTGCATTGTGTGTGTGTGTGTTCACAAAACTGAGATTTGATAACCTTCAGTCAGCTTTCTCTTCAATTTGCCTCTTCTGCCAAGTGTTACCTTTCATCTGAGAGCAATTTCTAGTTCTACAACCCTTCCCCATAACATACATGTAAGTTATCAATCACCCTTCCTTCCTCTAAAGTTCTGTTTTTTTCCAACATGCCCACATATAAACCATACAAGTAATGATGAGATCTTTCTGCCAATAACCACAAAGCCAAATAGTCAAATTCATGTAAATAATGTGTTCCCAGTGGCATAGTAACAGGAAAACGGTCCCTTAACTCCAGCTTTTAGCTTGTTTCCAGATCTCTAGCCTGATTCCCATTTCATAAGATTATATATTAAGGGGGAGGAATTAGCCAGATTTGGAAAGTCTTACCCAGAGACATAATAGGAAAGATAAATGACTGAAATTAGGAAACAGATTCATTTTTGGACTACTTGCCATGGAATGCTCTAGAGTAAATTACAGGATTTTTTAAAATGTAATTAAGAAGACTAAATGATAATAAATATCCTTCACAGTTGTCTAGAATTTCACTGCTCATAAAGTTTATTTTTTCTTTCCCTTTAAGTTATCTTCTTTGAGCCTTTGATATGAGCAGGTCATTACTGAACAGGTCATTACGATCCCCATTTTACAGATGAGGAAACTGAGGCCAAGTGGCTTTTTCAAGGTCTCAGTCCTAACATGTCGCAACTGGTTCTGTAAAGCATAGTTTTAATAATACAACTGTAATGATTTTGCCTTGTAGGAATTTGAACAACTCAACCACATATCTAGGTCAGACATTTTTATTTTTTATTAGGTTTATTTAATTATATTCAACATCATTTGTATTCCCCGTGTATTCCCCACCACCATTTCACCCATGCACCATCACCTCAGTCCCTTGTGCTCCTTCTGCCCTCATCTCCATCAGACATTTTTAATTAGAGAAGAAAGGAATTAGGGGCAAAGGAATATTTGAATCACCTAAGGAGTTGTTTGAAACATAGGTGCTTGTCTCCTTTTCTTTCCCTGGAAATGAAGGTAAGTCTCAGAATGAAGATAGTGAAATAATTTAAAGTGTTCTGCAGCTGTTCTGATATTCACCAACTGCTTGAAAAGTACAGCATCAGACTTTCAGTTCTGAAATGGAGGCATCTGCTTCCCAGTTCTTGCTTTGTCTCATGTTCTTCAGAGTGGTCTACTCACCGTACCTCTTACATGATGGATGATGAATTTCATTCAAGCCTGCCATGAAAGTGAGGCTATTCATGGTACAAAGGGAGAAATAGACGTGCAATATCAGCTTTTGGATGATGATGTGAAATGATCATAAGTCAAACAACAAATAATCATCTTTAATCTTGTGCAGTATTCATGTCTAAAGCAATTTTCCTAGATAGTGGCAATAGGTATTCTCATTGTAATTTCAAATTCATGGTGTAAAATCCACTTTTCCAAGTTGTTGTCCCCTGCAATGTGACTTTGTATCTCCTCCCAGGTGGGGTCTTTGCCCACTCCTAAGATCTGGGATGGACATGGTGACATTTTGTCCCATGGAATTTAAGGGAGTACCTCTGAAGCTAGCCGTCAAGAAAATCTTAGATTTCTACTCCTTCTCTTAGACCCTGCCCAGTGTCTAGGTGAACAAAACCAGGCTAGTCAGATGAAGGATGAGAGACTATAGGGAAGCAAAGTCTCCCAGCTTGAACCACCCTAGACCAGTCAGTTTCTAGGTCAACTGATTGACCACAGAGACTCGAGGGAGTCAGCCCAGATTCAAAAAGTGAGGATATTGACTACACCTCTTGATTCAAAGTCACAAAGCTGTAAAGTCACATTGCACAGGGGAAAGAAGACAGGGAGGGGTGGAGAAGTGTAACTTTTTTTTTTTTTTGCATAATCTACCGTGTCTACTGCATAGGACCTTTGTGTGTATTAAGCTATGAAATACATGTGAAACACTTAGAGTAGGGTCTGGCAGTATGCACTTAATAAATATGAGCTGTTATTACTGTTTCTAAAATGGATGTGATATGTGTAGATGATCTGACTAGTGGCATTAATGCCCCCTTACTCTCAAGAACTGATATTGACAATTCTCACAAACTCATAGTTTGATCTAGCAGCACACAGAGAAACTCGAGGGAAAAAATGCAATCACACCTATATTGCATATTAATATACCCCTATCTTTTCTGAATGTAAGCACCCCATTGAAAACCTACCCACCTCCAACAAAAGAACATGTTGCATCTGCTATTCAGGCTTTGATTAAAGGCTCCATTGGTAAAAATGACTCATAACTTAAAGAACTAGAAGAATTTTCTTTATTGCTTCTCAGCCCATTGTCTTGTTCTCATGAAATTGCTGAATGACACAAGAGAATATAAAACCCACCAAAGATATAAGCATTGGATGATATGTGGCAGGGTTTCTAGTTTACCAGGAAAAACTTCAGACTAACTTGTTTCTGTGGAAACAGTTCACATCCGGGGCTGTGCTTGATTCCCTGGACTCATAAAGCCCCTATCTTCAGGGCACAGGTGAGGCCTTCACATCCTTTGAGAACGACAGTCTGTTCATTTCCTCCATGGCTATAAAGTGACTTTATTGGACTTCAATATCTAAAGGAAACAGAGCTCTGGGTCAAAGGGCACCTTCAGAGAGAGAGTCATTGGCCTCATTTAGAGACCCAAAACTCAGGGATGTGGCATTAGGAGATGCACTTGAATTCTTTGAAATACAAGTTAAAGTCCAAAAGAAGCCTCCTGACTTGATCATTGGTATTGGGGGGTAAGAAGCATTTTTGTAGTTAAAAAGGGCTTTTAAGATTTATATGTATAGCATCAGCTGTTACTACAAAATATCTCCTTATTATTCTGCAACATATGCATTCTATTATGCCAAGGGGGAAGTCAGTTCGGACATTGAGGGAAATCCTTTGCCAGTTACAGTGTGATTCAACATTTGACCAGTTAAGGAGTGTTTAATCAGTCATCTCTATACAGATTTAGGTGAGGGCTTCTGAACTGTAAATAAAAACCATTCATTTATGTGATCAGGGACAAGCAGCTTCTGCTCAAAGCATGATTCAACCTGCCAGTTAAATTCTAGGTCTGTGTATACAAAAGTCTGGTCTGTGGCACTCGTGTCTGGAAGTTTCCCGTAACAATTTTCTGTGCAAATAAGTAGAAGCATTGATATTGGGTCACTCTACATTCATAGTATTAATACTAATACTAAGGTATTAAAATCTTGGAGAACTCATGCAATATAGAAACATTTAATATAAATCCAGTGTTTCTAGAGGACATGTAACCAAGCAAACCCCCTCCTTTTTCTCTTTTAGTTATGTAAAGTAAAACATCTTGAGAGAGCAAGTAGATTTTGAGAGATCAGTAGAGTGAATCAGATTCCCATAACATACTTTGCAGGATGCTGTTTTTTGATATTTAGCATCATTAATGTCTTCAGAAAATGGTAGGCACAAGAATTAGGTGACTTTCATTTTTCAGACTTTTAGTTACAAACTGTTTTATAATTTAATCCTTATATTGAAATCTAAGGAAGTTTAACTAATGAATTAGAAAGCAAACTAAGTTTAAAAACTTGTGAAACAGGGCCTCCCTGGTGGTGCAGTGGGTTAAGCAATGCACTATGAAGCAAACCGTGGCCACTGCAGCACGAGTTCGATCCCTGCCTCCGGCCAGGGAGGGAACCCACATGGCACAGCAGACCTCTCCTGCCTCACCTGCTGCTCCCCTCAGCAGTGTGTTTCAGTCAGTCTGCCTGTTCTGCTCCCCACTCTGTCTGTCTCTGGCGAATCCTCTCACCGCCCTGGACTCTGGCCGGTACCCTAGTTCTTGTATGTATAAATAAATAAATCTTTAAAAAATAAATAAATGAAAACGTGTGAAACAGACTACCAATAAGACTAAAGAACGTATATACCTAGGGTACATTATTGCTATAATTGAAGGTAGATAACTGGAGCTATCAATAGTTCTAGAAATACTTATGAAATGTACATCCCTTTGATCTCGTTTCCTTTTCACCGGTATTATCTGCTGTCTTGCAGCGTTCTTCCATTCCAACCACGGGCTTTGCCATTCTGCAACCATGGGCATATGCAGTCAGTGTAAATAGATACAATTCTAATAATCAAATATCTTTGCATTTGTTTACTCACACACATTTTCCTGTTTACTCACACACATAGTCCTTTGCTTTGTGCTCTTGAGATCTCAAGACAAGCAATGCTTTTTAAAAGCTTTTCATTAAACTAATGAAAAACTTTAAAGGCAATCACACACTCATTTGTGATATGTTGGAAATTTCTTTGCTTTTGATTGGAATTTTGTCACCTCATGTCATTTCAACTATAAGATTTAATTGGTATTTATATTTTTAAAATAAGGAAAACAAAAAATTAATATGAAAAGACTTTTTAAACATGATCCATGTTAGTGGGAGGGTTTTCAAAATAACAAAGGTGTCTTTGGAGGTTAAAGAAACAATGATTTCTCTATCTTTCTCTTTCATTTTCTCTATTAGCTATTTTTCCATCTTGGCTTTCTAATACAGTATATAAAGAAAAATTTAGCCCCATGTGTTGCTTGTTAAAAATGCTGCTAAATTAAATTTTATTTCACACAACTATCATTTACTTTCTAGAACAAAAGTCAGGCCATGTGACAAAGGAAGAATGGAGTATCACACTGCAGGACTTCAAACAATACTGCAAAGTAATAGTAATCAAAGCCGTATGGTATTGGAATTAAAGCAGACACCCAAAACATTTCCTTTTGCATTGATTAAGCTGAGAAATGTATCATACCAAGGGAAATGGGGAGAATCATATGAAAAAAAAATCCTGTATTTTAAGTGAAAGAAGAAAAAGTATTAAGTGTGTGAGTTTTATTCAGATTTCTGAATTTTATCTGTAACAAGTTTTAAAACCCAAATTTACTCTGCCATAGATTGTGGGAAAGCTTGCAAGTTTCACCAATTTCTTTTTTAAGGTTTTTGCATGAATCATTCTCCTTTTTGTTGTGACTTCATATTTCTTTTCAGTTCCGAAAGTACTTCCAAAATAGGTGAACTCTGTGGAGTATTTTTTTTCCTTTAAATTCACCACTTCAGATAATTCAGTGATAAACAATCCAGTGCCATTACTTATACTTACTCAGTGATATTCTCTTACCGTCTGTGCTGAATGTACTTACTGAAAATATTAGCTTTATAGCTAGAGTTACATGTGTGGGTAGAGAGGTCATGGTGTTGGAATATGGGCGAGTTGGTGGATATATGATGATGGAAGTATCTGATATTGGTATCCCATTACCTTAGTTAAAAATAAATAAAAAAGAAAAGCGCATGGATCTATTCATCTTGCTTCACAATGCTGAGATAAAGTCCAAGCTGACTGAATTCTTGTTTATGGAGTGTGTGTGTGTGTGTGTGTGTGTGTGTGTTGTGTGATAGTGAGAGGGAAAAAGAGAGAGAGAGAAAAAAGAGGGAGAAAGGGAGGGAGTGAAGGAGTAAGAGGGAGAGAGAGGAAGGTGGGGGAAGGAG
>JAGFMF010011643.1:8944758-8975792 GCA_019455555.1 Galemys pyrenaicus | reverse complement strand
CATTCATAGGAACATGGATGGAACTGGAAGGGATTATGCTCAGCAAAGTAAGTCAGAAGGCAAAAGAAAAATACCAGATGGTTCTTCCCCTAGGAGGAACATAAGGCAACCAAATAAGGATCAAGGAAAGGAATAAGAACAACAACAATAATAATAACAATAAAGACAGAAAAACCAAAAATGAAAAGACAAGGACAAATTGGGGACATTTGATGGGGAGGGGGCAGGGGGAGGGTTGAGGGCAGATGGGAGCTCGGGGGACTGAGGTGATGGTGCACTGGTGTTACAGTGATGGGGAACACATGGGGACTACAATTGATGTCAAATATATGTAAATTTTAAAAATTATATATAAAAAAAGAACTTGCCCACCTTCCCTGAATCTGACCCCCAAATTAATGTGAAGCTTGCTATGGGGGAAGGTACTACATCTCCAGAGATGTGAGTCCCTCTTGGTGTCTCTACTTGGCCTTTGAGTTGTTTTTCTTCTGTCTAGCACTGTTCCCAAGATTGCCACCCCACGAGGCTATAGACACCAAGCTTCGTTTCTTCCTCCACTACCGTGAATGTCATTGACATCGCCTGAAATACTTGTTTTGAGAAGAAATTCTAGTTGACCATATGGATCACAGTCTTTATTCAATATATTATCTTGATTAGTGATAGTGAGAGAATTAGTGTGCAGGCAATGGGAAAATAGTTTATCAGATAGGGATATGTGTGAGCTGAATCCTGAGCTATAACCCAGGCTTGCAGGAGACCAAGTACACACGTCTCACTTTATCTGTAGATTGGGCTTGATGAGAAATTTCCTTTATAAGTTTTGACTAAATAAAAAGAGTGAGGATTCAGGGGACCTGCCTCCAGAAAGGACCTATATTATACCTATGCTATATGTTCTTCACATTATAATGAATAATTTACTATGCATTTACTATATGACTATGTGTCATACTGTATGAATGTGGAGTTTTACATTGAACTCCACTACAAATAAATATTTGATTTAATGAGTTTTTTTAATTACTTTATAATTTTGGTTATTATGGACTTACTTTGGAAAAATGGCAAGAGCCAAAGGGATATTGTTTTCCTAAAATGATAGATCCTCAATATTTTACCAGATGATAAACCATAAAAACATCTCTGACCTTGTAGAATTTGAGTTAGAGAGCATCACAGAGCACTGTAGTTGATATGAATCTTTGTGATTAGTTGCCTCAACTCTTTCTGTTTAAGGATAGGGAGACAGACAAGAGATGAAAATGAGCAAGAATTATTAATTTACTGCTTTAACTGCTTTCTTTGCCAGTATATAGGGATTAGAAATACAGAAAAATAAAGAAATGGCCCTATTTTCTTTGTAATGCTATGAAAATAAATCAATAGAGGTTGGGAAACTTTTTTTCCAAATAACTTATAAAGGGATTATATTTATATTTCTAGTAATTATCCCAAAAGGCAAGGGGTATTTACTAAAGCGGTATTGAGCTTAATATCTTCCAGAGGCTGGTGAATTGCATTTTCAGTTACTATCATCCAAGTATGGACACCCTTTACAGGGATTAGATTGACTTCTATGGTCACTGTTATGTAATCTTGGTGGATGTCAGTTCTTGAGTTATTAGGAATGAAAAGTTGGAGGAAATAGTCAAGGGCAACGTGGAAAATTGAGCTATAAACAGAAGATTGTGTTCTTCATGAATTGATCATACTATATAACTCAAGCTCCATTGTGTGTGTGTGTGTGTGTAGCATTGTTGTAAAGCACCGTACATATGATTTAGGGGTATAGTATGTTACCATACCACACTGACCAACAAGGCACCCATAGTCCTCTGCCATAGTCCATTATGTCACCTCCATTTTGTCCCTTCCCCATTTTAGCTCCTCCCCACAAGTCAATTCTCCAGTCAGATTTCTAGGATTTGTTATTGGCTTGGTTTTATCTGGAAACTTGTTTGTTTTTCTGTATTCCACATATAATTGACATCATCTAGTATTTGTCTTTCTCCATCTGACTTACTTCATTTAGCATAATCCCCACCAACTCCATTCCTGTTGTCACAAATGGTAAGAGTTTATCTTTTTTTAAAAGCTAAGCAGTAGTCCATTGTGTATATATGCCACAATTACCTAATTCACTTCTCTGTCTTTAGGCACTTCGGTTGTTTCCATAGCTTGGCTATTGTAAATAGTGCTGCAATGAACATATATATATATATATATATATGGTTTTGAATTAATTTTTTGAATTATTTATATAGATACTAGGAGTAGAATTGCTGGATCATATTTTAAGAAACTTCCATACTGTTTTCCATAGGTTCTGGACCAACACATGAAAAATTCTTCATCATCACATATCAAGCTGTATTTCAATCCTCTTTTAGTGAAGTAAGTTACATTTCCTGTTCTCCTATAACACCTTGAATCTGTTATTTTTAACTTACATATGACAGGATAATGAAATTTGAACTTTACATATCTTTATCTTTGTAAATTTTTGAATGAAGGACAGACTAATTCATCTTTATAAATTCTCATATCTAAGATAATATTTAGACTATTATACAGATTCATATGTGTAATGGAAGGACTGCTTCTATAATAAATGGGGCAGATGAGAAATAATAATTGTGTAATAACTAAGTTGATTTTACTAATACAAATAAATCAATTGCTATAACAGTATGTGAGGGAGGACTTTGAGTTCCATTTCAGAAGTCCAATTTGGTAGTATAACATCAGGCTCTAATACTGTGCTTTTTACAAATACTAGTTAATTTGGGTCAAATTTCTTTGGGGTACCTTTTTTAATTTGTAAAATTAGAGAATTGGATTATATTAGTGACTTTAAGTCAGCATAGATAGCATTCCATTTTGGAAGAAGGGTGTATATTAGAATATCTGAGATGGAGAAGAAAACACATAGATAGGAATTTTCAAAAATCCTGAAATCCAGTAGAAGAAGAACCAGCCTTCTTGGAGGGAAGTGACATCAGAGCAGAGTTTCCAGGTCGGTCAATGGAATGTCATGTACATTTAAAAGGGGGTTCAACGGGAAATTGTGACTTTTGGCTAAAAGGTTGCATTTCCTTGAAGAACTAAATTCTGAGAGTCAGTGAATGGAGGGTCAAGGTCATTCAAGGAAACAGTGTTAAGCAGAGCAAGTACTGAGGAAGAAAGAACCTGGTGTATGACCAGTGTGACCTGAAAAATGTCAAGATTGGACACTGGCAAGCAGAAACAAAGTCTTTAAACAAAGCACGCTGAGTTTGGAGGCTTCCTATATACTTCAGTTCAAAGAAAACCAAGATCCCAACTCCAGCTCCCTCTGCAGCAGGTCTACTCTCATCCATCAGTACTTTTCCAGAAGTAAATGTCACTTGTTAAGTTCCAAAGTTTATAGCCCAAAGGAGCTTATTTTTAGGGAAATGATCCAAGAATGTATTGGTCACCAATGTAAAGCCGAACTGAATTTTTATTGACTTCAGTGCTGAATGACAAAAATAAATACTGAGGATATTAAATGTTATTAGTTATTAAATGTTAGTTAATTATATTAGCACACAGATGTAGCCAATTGAAAAATACTTTTAAATAACTTCCATTATTTTGGGATCTATGTGATCCTATTATAGACCCACTGACATTTTATAAATGTCTAAAGTAATTTAATTTATGTATTGATTTATTTGTAGATTAATCCATCTTTTATCAAAATCTAAGATCTGGGTAAGTCTCTGGAACTTTGGTTTAGGAATAGGAGACTTGAACTAATTGTCCTACCATATAAATATGCTCAGAAATTCTTCTGTGACCAGAGAGTGAGTTTAAAACAATTTTCTCTTGTACATAAAGGAATAAATGTTTATAATGGAAAGAGAAGATGCAGAGTGTGGAAGTAAAAACTGGCCTTGAAGTGTGCAGTTCTGGATTCAAAGGTGATGCCTCTGAAATCCATGGCAAATTCACCCAATGTGGTGACCATATTTCTGAGAGTTTCTGAGTGTTAAATTATGCACTATAAATTTCTGAAGGTTTACAATATTTTTAGAAATTAAAGCAAATAAATTTAATGTATATTTATCATAGGAAAGTTGGAAAACACAAAGAAAAAGAAAAATACCAATATTACATCCATTCACAGAACTTATGTAAAAATTGGGAATACAATCTAGCCTTTTGCTCTGTGTATATGTTAGTTTGCGTGTGTATGAGAGAGAGAGAGAGAGAGGAGAGAGAGAGAGAGAAAAAGAGAGAGAGAGAGATTTCTAAATGCAAAATTATGGGAAAATATTTTTTTTAAGTATAATTCATGTAATTAAACATTCATCGTGAGTAGTGCTTAACATCTGTTTGTCTGACATTCCAACATTTGGAATTACCTTCTTACATGTACTGGATGTGTGTCTTTATTAGAAAAAATTATTTAAATTTCTACTCATTATGGGTTGATAAGCTTTAATTATAAGTTCATAAATGAGTTAATTGCCATACGTTTATATATACATAGCTACACACATGTATGTGTATACATATTCAATTAGTCTCTTCAGGCTGCCTCTAATTTTCCACAGTAATTAATAGCACTGTAGATACTTCTTTTGCAGTTACATTTCTGTGGATAGTCAATAGGGAATAGGAGAAATGGGAGACGGTAGATGGGGTTGTAGGTGTGCTTATAGAGTATATATACCTTAGCTTTGTTCACAATTGAACTTCTAAATTAAGAAATTGCATGTTGTTGGATTCAGGAAACAATTGGGTCAGTTACAACAGAAGCAGTAATGGGAATGTTTTGATTTGTTTTATGAAGTAGAATGATGAGGGCTTTACCTGAATACAGCTCTTAGGCTTGAATGAGCAGACCAAATCCCTTGTGGGGGGGGGGGGGGGAAAGGATATTGTGAAAAGAAAAGTAAACCAAAAATNCGCTGGGGGGGGGGGGGGGGGGAAAGGATATTGTGAAAAGAAAAGTAAACCAAAAATCTCCTTGTAAGAAGATTTCTGTAACACTGAAAACATTACAACTAACTCTTGGTAAACAAATTAGGGAAGAATGTACAAGGAATCAGGAGTTCGGCAGACAGGTTAGAGAGTCAGAAAACTCCAGAAGAATGGCTGCATCGCCAGTTATACTAAGAAACAAGCCAAAATCATATCTCTGACTTTATCTGCTATCTTTCATTTTCTGATTTAAATTATCTACTTTTAATTACTCCCTCCCCAATCCCATGCCATGTTTTTCCCAGTTGCCTGACCTGCAATTTTTTCTTTGTTCTTGGTGAATCAATCCTGCTACATAACTGTTAAGAATCAACTCAAGGGCTATTTTTCATGAAGCTATAACGTGACCTCCTGTACTAAAATATGCAACATGTTTTTTTGGTCTCCAAAAATACCCTGGGTATGATTTTATTAATTTACTTACAACAAGGTAACGGAATTTGGTTTTTACATATCTTTCTGTTGAAATGACCTTTTTGAATGAGGACATGAGCCTAATTCATCTTTTTAATTTTACTACCTAAGATAATATCTAGAATGGTTTAATGAAAAGACTGCTTCCATAAAAAATTACATGATGAGAAATAAATAAGATAATAAATAATAAGGAATAATAAATAAGCTATAGCTGGGTCAATTTAATTTGCTCAAATAAACCAACTACTTTAACAGTCCATGGAGGAGGACTGCCAAAATAAATATATTGGATAGTTGTTTACATCCCCTCCATAACTGCTCTGGGTCAATTCAGTTGATATTGCATTAATTGAATGTCAAGAAGTGAGTAATTGGAAGAAATATCCCAGACTTCTGGAGAGTAGAGGTCAGTGCTAAACTGAGGCTTCGTGTATGGAAAGATCACTTTTCAAAATGAGAAAATTTTGAAATCTATGAGAAAGGATCCAGGGCATTCCATTCCTTTCTAACCTGTGCAGTTTTTAACTTTGAGTCCCTCAACTGCTTTCTCATTGGAAAAAGGAGTTGGTATATACCTCAATGAGGGAAATAAGGAGGAGAAAGTAAGTAACTGGAGAGACAAGATTACTGGACAGGTTACCATTGGTATTCTCCTGGATGACCTTTCAATCAGAATGTGAAGGTCATTTGTCAGAGTCTGGTGACAATTGTTATCAGAATTTCTGCACAGTAGTTAGTAGTTTAGTAACATAATAAAATGGGTATTTTTGGATAGATCACCCTCTCATGTCATGTAAATTAGTTATGTACAGAGAGATGAAACTGTGGCTATGGTGCTAAGTCATCTGCACTGGGTAGGAAATGTACATGGAAAATTTATTTGAAATGTTGAGCCAGGAGATATTTCAATTGAGAAAGCTGAAGCCCCAAGTTATTTATGTGCCTTCCTTATATAGATTATGTTTTAATTACTGTTATTGAGATCTTGGCTATTGTGGATTTGTGAATATTTAAAATTATATAAACAGTAAGAACAGATAAATCAAAGAGATGGAAATCACTAGAAAAATCTAAATATACAGCAATTATTACTTTACTAACAGACTTTACCAATAAAAAATAAAGCACTTAAATACATGAACATGACCTAAATACCATATCATTATAAATTGCTTCCTGTGTTCTCAGAACTAAAGATTATTCAAAATCCTGCTGAGAAATTAAAGCCACATGACATTCTGAAATAAAAGTGTGCAGACGCTTAGGGTGTATTCAACAAAGCATGCAAACATGCTCAAGTGAACCAATTTTTATTTATACCATCTCCCTATTTACATCTGTGATATCCCTTATATCAATTTTTGCCTAAAGAGAAAACAAATCACCTTTGATGTGTGACTGTGCTGTGCTAATATTCGAATGCATCCAGGCAAAACCTAACTTGTTTAACAAAGTTTGAGGAGGAGGCACTCACTACTTTGTTTTGTTGAGTTTTTTGATAGTTATCATGTCAAAACTCCACAGGCAGAGACAATGGAACCTTTTTCTTTTCAGCCCAACACCTCCTGGGCATAGCTGTTCAAAGATGTCCCCACCAAGCCACCTGGTCAAGTTTGCTCTGTGACCTTGCAGGTTGAGTGCTTGCCTTTTGCTTTGAGGTTGGGATGCTCTTCCCTCCTCAGTATTCACTTTCCAAATTGTGGCATCATTGATCTGGCATGGACATGTGGAACCCAGAAACGATTTTCTCACTTTTTCTTACAGAACGTTTGTGGCTATGGAGGCCTGGCATCGCCCAGTTCTCCTCTGGGAGTTTTGTGCTTGTTATGCTTTCTAGTCTACCATCATCTTTTACAAAGTCTGAGAAGACCATTGTTCCATTTCTTTGCCCAGATCCAACAAAACCCTTTTACATAATATGATAAGACACATGATGACATATAGTCCTTGATTATCTCAAAAAATGAATTAACTGTTTTTGAACAATCAGAAAGCATTAAACTCTAAATTATAAGTAATCTATATGGATAGAGGGCACTTTAGTTAAGAATTGGTGGTAAGAATGTTAAGGCTAATGGAGAGCTCAAGAGCAAGTAGTATATTCAGGTTCTTTTGGACTTGAGACCAACTAGACTGCCAGAAGAAAGCTTAGGGATACACTCCTTGGTTTTGGCAATGATTTTTCAGGTTTGACAGCAAAAGCAAAGGCAATAAATGCAAAAATAAACAAGTGGGACTACATCAACTCAAAATCTTCTGTTCAGGAAAAGAAACCATTATTACAATGAAAAACTAGCCTATGGAATGGGATAAATATTTGCAAATCACATATTTGATAAGTGGTTAATCTGATAAGTTATGCAAGCAACTTACACAATTCAGCAGCAAAGAAAAAAATTACCCAATTGGAAATGGTCAGAGGAATGAACAAGACAGTTTTCCTAAGAAGACATACAAATGACTAGTAGGTAAATGAAAAGGTATTAAATACCATTAGTCATAAAGAAAATACAAATCAAAACCACAGTGAATGACCACCTGACACCTGTTAGGAAGTCTGTTAACAAAAATGCTGGTGAGAATGTGGAGAAAAGAAGCCCTTACACACTGTTGTTGACGATCTAAACTGATCCAGCAGTACCAAACATATCACAGAGATTCCTTAAGGAATCTAGCATATGATTCAGCAATCTCACTTTAGCTATACAAATATATGTGTGCATATGAATATGTAGCATATTGTAGCATGTAATATTTTATATATATATGAAAAACCATTATCTCAAAGATGATCTTCATCACATCATTATTCACCGCAGCCAAGGTAAGGAAACAACCATTAAATGTAGTATACAATGGAAAATGATTTAGTCTTAAAATAGGGGGCATTTCTATTGTCTTTGACAATAGAAATGAAGCTCCAGGGCATATGCTAAGTGAAATAAACCAGACAGAGAAAGATATGTACTGTATGATATCACTTGTATGTGCAATCTAAGAAGAAAAAAATGAACTTACGGAGACAAGAAATAGAAATGTGGTTGCCTTGGAGAGGCAGTTGGAGGAAATAAGAAAAGATTGGTAAAATGTTGCAAACTTATAAGATTCAGAAGATCTGAGTATCTAATACAAATGTATAACATGGTGGGTATAGTTGATAACACTGTTTTGTGTAATTGAAACTTGCTGGGAGAGTAGACCTTAAACATTTTTACCAAACCAGAATATGTGAGGTGGTAGATGTGTTCATTAACTCCATAGAAGGACCTTTTTCATAAAGTATAGATACCAAATTTTCACTTTGTACATTGTAAGTTACTTATCATTTTGTCTATTATACCTCAGGGGAAAACCAAAAGTTATTCTACATTGAGCTATTTACAACAAGTAGTATTTTTACACATGATATTTTCTGAAAGTAAATCCAAAGAGGCTGTTGATGAGGTAGGTGAGCAAGACACCATGACTTCTTTTTGATAATGAGCATAACAAAAATATACTAAAGTTGTGGATAATGATACTGTCTGTCCTAGATTATATAATTAGTCATAATTCCCCTCTGTTTCTCTGTATTCACATGCATTGCAATATGATTTTGAATTATTTCCACCAGAAGACAGAGTCAAATTCCTTATTCCATAAACATTACTTGATCTTGTGACTTACTGTAAACAATACAAGGTGACAGAATTGATGTGCAAGTTCCAAGCCTAGATCTCAAGAGTCTTGCATGTTTCCGCTTATTCTCTTAAAAACTTGGGCATCTGCCATGTGAAGATCTCAGACCAGAAGGATGTATACCCTTAGAAAAGACACATACCACCCCAGATAAAGCAATGCTTAGTCAAGGTGGCAACTAATGACAGACACATGAGTGAGGGCAGCTGGGACAGAAGTGTTTAGTTGAGCCTAATTCCAATCGCCAACCTATCTTATTGGGACATATATAATTATTGTTTTAAGCTTCTGTAGTCTTCCTGTCAAAAAAGATAACCTGAATTTAATCATGAAATATCATACAAGAAGATGATTGAATATGCTAGCTATCTTGTAGTCTAAAAAAATACATATCATGAAAGACAGAGATGGCTGAGGAACTGTTTCCTTTTTAAGGATATCAGAAGATACAAAAATCAAATATAATACCTGAATTACATCCTGAACTGGGAAAAAAAATGGTGTAAAAGGGCATTATTTTTAAAAATGACCAGAATTGATTTAGATTGAATATTAGATAATTGCTTCAATGTTGCAATGTTAAATTTCTTGAATTTGATCATTTTTCTATGGTCATGTAAGAAATTTTCCACATTCTAAGTGAAACAGTGATGATATCTGCAACTTTCAAACAATTCAGCAATATTAATAATACAAAGTGTAAATATATACAAAAAAGTATAGATCTATGGAGAGGCGGCAAACAGCAGAATATCAGTGTTTGGGGAATAAGGATGAAAGATTCACTGTAATACATTTGCAATTTTTCAATGTATTTGATTTTTGTTTTAATAGAATATAGGAGTTAGAATGTGCTTAAACTCCTGGGAGAAATAGAAGAGAAAATATGTATTGCTAATTTATTTATAGATTTATAATTGGTAGGAACACAGAAAAAGAGGGTAAGAGGTGAATATGCTTTCCATTGTGAGCATGGCAGAAGAGGAAAAACATCATTCTACAAGTTTCTTTGAGTAATGTCCATGAATAGACCAAGTGTTCTCTCAGGGATTACTTAGGTTTGAAGAAACTCAAATGTTCTAATTCTTACTGGATCTTATTCTTTGTCCTCAGTGAATTAGCCAGTTCCTCAACTCTAAGTACCTCTGTTGCCATACAGAGAAAGCACCAGAATTCACCTTTCCTAAGGTCTTTGCAGAAACTTATGGGTTTAACTCTCAGTCCTTCTCAGGAAGGTAGATTATCTTTAGGTGAGCCATTTTTTAAGAAGAAAAAGAGATACAACAAAGATGATAGGACTTTTTTATGTATTAATTTTAATTATTTATGCAAATAAGAACTGGGTGTAGGCCTGAGGCACGGGTGAAATAATTCACCAGAGACAGAATGGGGAACAGAACAGTTGGATATACTGAAATACACTGCTGAGGGGAGCAGTGGGCAATACAGGAGAGGTCTGTTGTGCCATGTGGATTAGTTCCCTGGCTGGGGGTCTAACTCGTGCTACAGTGGCTGCTGATAGCTTGATAGTGCTGAGGCTTAAACCCCTGTGCCATCAGGGAGGCCCCATTATTTTAGGAAGTTTTGGATAATGGTGTAGGTCTACATTTAAATGTAGAATTCCCCTCCTTGGAATTTTTAGTGAGCATTAATATAAAAATTTAGTTTCACATCTTATATTTTTAGTGATCATCAGAAACTAAAATTTAATAATTGTACTCATATTGGATCACTCTTTGCATTTCTTCTTTTGTTTCTTTCCTTATCCCCTGAGGAAGTTTCAGCTATTAAGCTCCATTTAACTATGGAGATTTACCAACATTGTTGTGTGTGATTGAGTCATGGAAAAAAATTGTGGGGTAAAGGCTTTTTTTTTCTTTTGTTACTTGACAGAGTACATGGAGATATAATCCAATGTTACTGAAATGTTCAAAAAATATTTCTTCATTTTCAATGTTAATAGCAATACTCAATTAACTGTGTTTGTGCCAGTTAAGATATCATTCTGGAAAGGTTTGACCCCTTCTAATCCACTTTCTTTATTAAAAAAACTCAAATCCCCAAAATTTGAAGTTGGTACTAGGCCATTGTTTGGAGATTTCCCTCTTTCAAAAATGCCCCGAATGGAAGGCTTATACTAAGTTCAGTGTTGATTCCACCTTGGTTTACTCCTAAAGCATGAATAATTAAAACATGTCTGAGGCAAAGATACAGGAGGGTAGACAGAGTGCCCCATGCTTCAGTTTAGAACATTCCATAAAGTTGACTCTCTTGGCAGCATTTTCAAAGTAAGATATCAACTAGATCCAAATGAGTTAGAACTACAGAATTATTGTCATTTAAATACTACGTAGAAAGTACTTTATTTTGAAAAGGACCTGAAGTTTGCTTATGGATTGGGACATCAGAGGAGTTATTGCTTGAGAGCTCTTTGCCATCAGGAAGTTGTAACGCTTGATGCATATGGTGTGGCTCTTTACGCATATGGTGAACTGGGATAGTCAGTACACATGTTACTTTACACTCAGTTAATCCTGGGTTTCTAACAACTTGCATTAGTATACTCAGATCATTATCCCTCTTCGTATTTATGCTGTTGGCTGTGCAAAATTGCAATTTTTGCAAGGCCCACTCACATGGCCACTTAAGTGGAGCAGTGTGACCTGCTTCCCTCCTTAGCAGGAGTCTGAGCCATGCAAGTTATTTTATGATATTGATACAAAAGAAGTTTGAAAAACTATTTGTGTACATTCACTTTCTCTTTTGCCTCAAATTTTACAATAGAAATACACACTTAGGTGAATGCACTGGTCCTAGAAAGAAGATGAAGGACATGTGGAACACAAGGACCTGGAAATATATGAACGAGACAGCTAGACTGTAGATACATGAGCAATCCTAGCTTATATCAAGTGAGCTACACAGCTTCTTGAGAATCAAATGAATGTTGCTGAGATTTCTGTTTGTCACGCAGTGATTTTGTGGCAACAGCTAACTAATACGGCATAGTAGGAGGATCTACACTCTTTTGCTAATTCTAAATTCAGACTGTTAGTTATGGAAAGGCTAACCATTTGATTCAAAGTTAAAGCTGTTTAGTGTATTAATATCTGATTTTAAAATGTAGTTTACTATAAGATAGATACACACCCTTCAACAAGTGTTACCATTTTTATCATATTTTTTGATCCTCTAACTCAAAGCAGTAGGCGGGGTAGAGTTCAAGTTCTTGCCTCCCTCCTCAGTGATTACTAATGCATGCCTTTGTTTCTTCAATTATTTTATCCTAACTTTTCAAGATGTATCAATTCCCTCAACATTACAGCCTAATTCTTCCAGATTTAACAAAAATACTCAAAACAGCTTTTCATCTGTGCACTAGTACAAAGAACCAAGTAGTCACCTAACACAGAGAAAATATGAGGCAGAGAGAAAGCATTGGATGGTTTCCTCTCTGGGTCCATCACAACTCCTATCTGACACTGGAAAATGTGTTAAACTTCATTGCAAGTCTTTTTCTTGACTTTAAAATAAGGCAACTAGGAACAATAATGATAAGTAGACTTTTCCCAGGTTGCTGACTTATTTCTCTTTAGGAAGGGAAGAAAAATTGCTGGTGTACTTGTCTTGCTCTTGCCAACCTATTAGAGCTGAGTTTTGAGACACATTCTGTGATTAACTGTTCTCTCTGAAGATTAACCTGATGGTTGTTTTTAAATATTACAAATACACAGGCAGACATTAAAAACCAGCTTTTCTCCCACCATTGCATTAAAAGAAGATCAAAGTCAGGTGGGAATAATGCAAACAAAATATTTTCCTTCACTGATGAGCTATATGATGAAAAGAAATTCAAAGCAATCTCTCCTCAGCAGTCTTCTCTGGCTTCCACTGCTCTCAAATCATTTATTTAAGAACTGTGCTGACCTACCACAAAGAGCTGTTTTAAGAATCAGGAACAACTGACTACCTGAGTTTCCTGGAGAAAAAACCAGAAGCCCAGATTTGCTCTTCTACATTTCCAGCTAGAGGAGGGTGTGTGTGTTTTAAAGTGATGAGTTGTGATGGGTCTGCCGCTTTGATATGGTGCTCAGTGGCCCCATGTCAAACAGTAGCCTTGAACACACTCCAGGGAGGAGAAGGAGCAGAAAGGTCAACGCATAGTAATGTCCAGGGTAATGTGTCAGCTCATAAGTCTTTAGAGCCTCCTGCCATGAAAAACAGCTGCAGCTTGCAAATGTCTGAACCCTGGTCTCTTTCTGTCTCCATGTTTTGTCCTTCATGAAAAACTGTAACTGGATCTATTCCTGAATGGCCTCAAAGGCAACCCATTTAACAAGTGGGCCCTGGCCTGCCAGGTACTTGAAAAGAAATGCAATGTATCAACACCCTGCAGTATTTCATCGTACAGCAGTCTAGACTGGCCTGTTTTTGGCCTCACTTGCTTTGCTTCTGGCACTGGGTAGTCTGCCCTGTCCCCTTTAGCATGTCATTAGTGCTATTAATGAAAATCCAGTTTTACACACTGGAAAATGATCTGAAGCAGTCTTGAGGAAATGCTATAAAGACTGTGCCTGCTGTTAGCAGGAGCCTTTGCACACCTGAAGTTCTGACAGGGCTCTTAAAATGTTCTCTCCCCTTGGGTGGAAGGAGGTGGAGCAAGTATAAATAGTATAGCAAATAGTGCAAATAGCTTCATTCTGGGCTTGTGCAAGCCCCCCAACTGCCTCTTTATAAAATCCATGCACTCTATGATGAAGTCAAGTGTTAAGGTTTTGTAGCTTGAGGAAACTGACCATTAACCGTTGGAACAGGAATTGATGGCAAACCCAATAGTGTTAATCCTCTGTGGCATTTTCCTCAAACAAAGATAAACAAGTGCAAGTTATTCATTTTAAACACTCGTCTGTGTTTTATAAAATTCAAGTGTAAACTCAAGTCCAATGAATATATTTTATACACTCTACCATAAGAAGGGAGAGCTAATAATTTTAATTCAAATGGGAAAAAAATACCCCTTTAGACATGCATGAACTCATACATTTTATCACATACAGACTTTCTTAAAGATAGGTGGTATTAGATATGATCCAGTGGAAATACAAATTAATTCAGTGCACAAAGAAAATAAGTAAAGAAATCAGGAAATATTGATGGCAGTGTGGGAAAAAAGTTAAAGAATGTTTTTATGTTATTGAGTGGGAAGGCATTAAAATGGGTTAACTCCAGACTTGCTAAAAAATCATTAGTGATATATTATTAGAATAATACATCATGTGACTGGATCAAGAAGATGTGGAATATATACACAGTGGAATACTACTCAGCAATCAAAAAATAAACTCATGCTATTTGTAGTGATGTGGATGGAGCTGGAAGGGATTAGCTCAGTGAAATAAGTCAGACAGAAAAAGAAAAATATCAGATGGTTTCAGTTACAGGACTTAGAAGAACCAAAGAAGGGATCGTGAAAAAAAAGACAAACTTGCAGTCAACTATAAATCAGAGACATTCAGCAGGGGAAGGGGAGGAAGAGGGATTAAAACAGGGATAGGAAGAGCACAAAAGTCTACGGTGATGGTTAATGTGTGACTTGGTGATAGAAATTTTATGGGAATTACATGAGAGGATAAATCAAACATTGTACAAAAGTGAACAAGGATGTAAAATATAAAAAATATTTTGAAACAATCTATCATGATAACATTGAATTTATAAAATGTGTGTATTCACAAAAATGAATAATAAATAGCTACACAACACCATGAATTAAGTACACATAACAATAGGGTAGTATAGCAAAAGTTTAATGTTGAGGGTGAAAAAAGCCAGAAACAAAGTAAACATATAGTATGGGTCTATTTAGAAAAAGCATAAAGGGGCCTCCCTAGTGTTGCAAGGTGTTAAGTCTCAGCATCATGAAGCTATTGGCAGCCACTACAGCAGGAGTTTGATCCTCAGCCAGGGAGGTGACCCACATAGCACAGCAGACTTCTCCTGTCTCACCTGCTGCTCCCCTCAGCAATGTATTTTAGTAGATCCACCTGTTCTGTTCCCCACTCTGTCTCTGGTGAATCCTCTCACCCCCCCGCCCCCCGCACCTAGCCCTTGTATGCATAAAATAAAGTAAATCTTTTTTAAAAAAGAAAAAAGCATAAAGACAATGAAAAGTAATCTATGGTGTTAAAATCAAGAAAATGGGTATTCTTGACTGGGTGTAGTGACTAAATGGTGAGTATGTGTTGTTGAACTGCTAGTTGTGAAATTTATTAAATTGTATATTTGGCATGTTTTTATCTTGTATATATGTTTTATTTCAAAAATAGTTCATAACATAAAAAATTATGAGACAAATCAAATTTCTATGCACCAGCAAAAAAAAAAAATCTCAAAAAACATTTTAGTGTATTAATTTATATAATAATATCAAAAAGTAATCAAACAGCTGTAATAACTCAAAAAAGAGATGTATGGAATTTTTACCTAGTAAACTATAGTACATAATTGAAGGAGTAAGTTGGATGTACTATGTCCATAGATTTAATTGGGAGAATAACATTAAAAAATGTCCAAGGGGTGAAGTCTCAGGCTATCAAGCTATTTCCAGCCACTGTAGCATGAATTTGATCCCCAGCTAGGGAGCTGACCCACATGGTGCAACAGACCTCTCCTATATAACCCAGTGCTCCCTTCAGCAGTGCATTTCAGTAGATCTACCTGTTCTGCTCCCCACTCTGTTTCTGATGAATCTTCTCACTCCCTGCACCTCTGGCCTACACCCCAGTTCTTGTATGCATAAATAAATGTAGTAAATCTTTTCTAAAATTAAAAATGCCATTTTGAAGGGGGGAGTGAAAAAAATGTCTACTTCCCTCCAACGATTGTTGTATTCAGTGAAATATCAAAGTTTTCTGTGCGTGTTACTTGTCATGCTGACTCCAAATGTTTATGAAAATGTGCTCAACTGTTATTTCATAATATTGCTATATTTGAAATCATCCAGAAGTTCAGGTGAAAAAGTAAGCACTGTTATATAGCTCTTTCATGTAAAGAGTTTGAGTCACCACCAATTCTGATAAAAAAAGAGTTGGATAAAATGAAAAATCAGATTTTTCTTGAACCCATCAGATAACTGAGATTTCAGGGAAAACTATCATCCTGAAATTTAGAGAAACAACCACATCTGGAGACTCATAGGTGAGATATATTTACCCAGTGCAGAAATTTCTAGAACTATAAATTGTAGGAACATTTGAACAGTAATTATATATATATATATATTTGACATACCATTGTTTTATATCCTTGCCTGTGTTTTGACAGTATGGGATTTCCCCACTCAGGTCTATTCACTGTAGCTCTCCCACCACAGAAACACCCATAGTCCTCCACTGATAGTCCATCCTGCTCTTTCATCCCTCCCCTCCACTCTGGATGCCTTAGATGGATGGTTAGCTTCTTTGTCTGACCCTTTGTTTTCTCTATATTCCACATATAAGTGACATCATCTGATATCTAACTTTCTTTTTCTGGCTTAATTTGCTTAGCATAATCCCTTCCAGGTCTATCCATGTTGCTATGAATCTAATGGGCTTATCTTTTCTGATCACTGAGTAGTATTCTATTTGTATATATACCACATTGTCTATATCCACTCATATTTTGGAGGCACTTAAGTTTCAGTATATTGGCTATTGCAAATAGTGCTGTGATAAACATAGGAGTGTAAGTTTCCTTTCAAATTAGTGTTTTTGTGTTCTTTGAATAGTGTTTTCAACAACCATTTAGAAACAACCATTTATACAAATGTACTGGAACTGAGAAACTGAGTGAATGGCAGATAGTAGGAGGCAGGCCTTTCACTATTGAACTTGTAGTTCACTGATGAGCAGGGGAAGAAGTACAAATGAATTCATGTAGAACTGGGTTAGAGTGGAAACCTTAGTATGTGGTAATGATGAATTTACATAAGGCCTAGTTAAGTAGTCCTGGAAGTAATGTACTACAGTAGCAATTAATATACTACATTATGTGTTTTGTAGTGCAATAAAGTAAGGAAATACTAAAAGATAAAGCAAAAATCAAAATATTATGAGGAGATTTTTTTTCTTAAGATTTATTTATTCATTAATACAAGAGGGGTCACAGGCCAGAGTCAAGGGCAGTGAGAAGATTCACCAGAGACAGAGAGGGGAGTAGAACAGGCAGATCAACTGAAATACATTGCTGAGGAGAGCAATGGTCACCGAGGCAGGAGAGATCTGCTGCGCCATGTGGGTCTCCTCCCTGGCCGGGGATCAGACTCTCACTGCTGTGCTATGAATGCTTCACGGTGCGGTGCTCAGCCTGCTGCGCCACCAGGGAGGCCCAATTATGAGGAAATTTCAATGGGATATAAGAGCTAACTGAGAGAACTCCCCATGGCCAAAATTGGAACAAGCTGAATAGTACAAAAGATGACATAACCCAAAATATAAAATAAGTACCCACGAGGTCACTCTGACATAAATCAATGATTTAATAAATTAAGCCAGGAGTATAGACAAATTTGTGCAGAAAGAATGTAAATTATTTATATAGATCCTCTGATCTTAGCAAGGAGAAATATAACTCATTTGCCAAGAGTATAATATGGTAAAGGGACTAAGGAATATATTTACAAGGACAGTCTCTTCAACAAATTGTGTTGAGAAAACTGGATATCCAGACCATTCACTTATATTAGACACAAACCTAACTCAGGATGGGTTAGACTTGGATGTAATATCTGAAACCATAAAATACATAGCAAACAAAACACTCAGAGAGACATTGTTTTTAGAGATTTTTGGAGAGAGATTATTCCAGCAGCAAAGGAATCAAAAGCAAAAATAAATAAATGTAACTGCACCAAACTAAACATTTCTACTCAGGGAAAGGAACTATCATTAAACTAAAAAAAAAAAAAAAAAAAAAGAAACAAATGGAACAAAATATTTACAAGCCATATATCTGACAAGGTGAGAATATCCAAAATCTACAAGAATTCATACAACTCAAAGCAAACAAAGAACCCAATCAAAATATGGGCAGAAGAACTAAATAGACTCTTCTCCAACAAGACATACAGATGGTCAGCAGGCACATGGAAAATTGCTCATCACTTATCACTGGGGAAATGCAAATCAAAATCACAATGAAATACAACTCCACACTCGTGAGGAAGGCCTATATCAAAAACCTAGAAAGAGAAAGTGTTGACAAGTGTGGAGAGAAACTAACTCGAATACAGCACTGATGGGAATGTAGACTGGGCCAACCCCTATGGAAAACAGTATGAAAGTTTCTCAAAATATTAAATTTAGATATGTCATATTATCCAGCAATTGCATTGCTTGGTATATATCCAAAGAAAGCATAAACAATAATTTGCAGACCTGTGTGCACTCCTGCCCATTATAGCATATAGACATGCTATGGAAACAACTAAGTGCCCAATGACAGATGAGCCTATAAAGAAGATATGGAATATTACTCAGTCTAAAAAGAGATGAAATCTTGCGACTTACAGCAACATAGGTGTAACTAGATTACAGAAATCAGGTGAAACATTAATATGATCTTTACTCATAAGTGGGATATAAAGAAACAAGACAAGGGAACGGACAAACTAAACCAAAACAAGCCCTAAAAATACAATTATAAAGTTGAAACTACAGCAGGAGGCAACTGGGGCGGTGGACAGCAAGGGAAGATATCCAGTGGTTTCTGTTGGGTGACCATGGGTGCTCTGGTGCTGGGTATGGAATGGTAACAGATATTTTTATTTTAGATTTATTTATTTATGCATACAAGCACTGGGGTACAGGCCAGAGGTGTGGGGGGTGAGAGGATTCACCACAGACAGAGCAGGGAGCAGAACAGGCAGATCAACGGAAGTACACTGCTGAGGAGAAGCAGCGGGCACAGCAGGAGAGGTCTGCTGCACCATGTGGATCCTCCCGCCTCTGGCCGGCAGCAGGGATCGAACTCATGCTGCAGTGGCTGAGGTTTGCTTCATATTGCGTTGCTTAACCCACTGCGCCACCAGGGAGGCCCTGGTAACAAATATTTGAGGTATATTCCTCTAAATCATATACAGTGTTGTAAATCAATGTTCCCTCAATTAAAAAAAGAGCTACAGAAAACAAACAAAAAAAATAGAATATATATCAATGTCAACCAATGGAATTTCTCACTCTTATTAGATAATAAACCAGTCACCACCCATAAAAGAGTACAAGGAAGTTTACAGTGGAGCTATCTGACAAACACCATATCGGCGGCATTATTAAGGCTGACATCTACAATTAAACATTAAGTTGATACTGTATACCTTTGATACAAAGTGATGAGAAATCGCTTTACTTCTGTGGCTTTTGTCCTCCAAACCCATAACCCCAGTCTAATAATGAGATTAAAAAAATCACCCAAATTCTAGTGAGAAACATTGTACCTCAGTAATATTTCTCAGTGCTTTAATAATATTCTTCAAAATTGTCACTGTCATCAAAAACAGGGCCGATCTAAGAAATTATCACAGTCAAAGTAACTTAAAGAAAGATGAAATCATCACGGAATGTGGTCTCTTGGATAGGATCCTAGAACATAAATAATGCTTTAGATAACCCAAGGAGGGGCTGAATAAAATATGAACTTTAACTGAAAAATGTATAATTATCAGCTTGTGGGTTGTGATAATTTTACCATGCTACTGTGAACAGAAATCAGATTCCTAGGTTTGTGATTTTATTGGTAGATCTTAAACCATTTTAACTTCAAACTTTATATAAATATTTCTATAGTGGTAAAGATGGGTTAAGGAGAGAAACAAAATAAAACTGGAGTAAAAAGCAAGCAAGCCTCTGTTTTAGGTAGGAGGTACTTCTGGTTTTGTATGGTTGATTCATGTGTCTACCCTATTAATGTAAAATATTAATACATACAGAGCCTCCCTGGTGGCACAAGGGGTTGAGTGCCACACTAGGGGGCTTCTGCAGCCACTGCAGGTTGGGTTTGATCCCCAGCCAGGGATGTGACCCACATGGCACAGCAGACTTCTCCTGCCTCACTCTCTGCTCCCCTCATTGTATTTCATCAATAGATCTGTCTGTTTTGCTTCAGGCGCTGACTCTGGTGAATGCTCTCACCACCCCATGACTCTGGCCTGTACCCCAGCTCTTATACACATAAATAAATAAAATCTTTAAAAAAAAAAAGAACATTTAAAAAATGTTAACAAAGTGGAAACTGGGTATATGAAAATTCTTAAATGTTCCTAACTTACAAGTTTTCTATAAATGTAACAATATTTTAAAATGAAACTATCAAAGAATATAATCAAGATTAAACTTTTTTTAAAAAATGAACATAATTTCTTTTATTCTCACACTAGTAGGACTTTGGGTTAAATGGGATGAATCTGCTTTAGGCTCAGGTGAGCAGGTGAGCTGGGGCAGCTTTGATCCATGTGCTTTGATCTACTTGAAGCCCTGGATAGAAGGCATCAGTTACTCAGGGTGTGTTCGTTTTGTGACACTGTCAGGAGCACAAGAGAAAGACGCCAACTTAGCATGCATGTCTGATGGCTTTGCTCCTCTCATCTCTGCCAATGTCCTATGAATAGAATCAAGTCAAATAGCCAAACTCAAAGTCAAAGAAAATATACCTCGCCACCCACAAACCCATGGCAAGCATGTGGATGGATAATCCTATTACAAGGGGAAGAAAATGTGGGGGGGGGGGTGTAAATATTTCAATTGACTACAAAATACAAAGGATCAAAAATATCCATGACAATCTTCAACAAGAGGAACCAGGCTGAAAGATTTATACTTCTAGACATCAAGACATATTATATAACCATAAATACTAAAACTATATCATGCTGGTACAAGGACAAATAAATATTCTGCTTGAGTGGAATAAAGAGTTCAAAACCAGACTCACTTATTACAGCAAAGGACACAGCAGAATGCCAGGGAAGAAATACCTACGACAATATTCACAGCTGTAGGTGGACTGCAGATATGAATATACAAAAAATCAAATTAACAAAACTTCCAGAAGATACCATTGCAACTCTCTTTATGACTTTTTTTAGTAAGCACAGATCATAAACCTCCTTTATATCTTTTATTAAATAGGACACCAGAAATGCAAAAAGCAAAGGTTGAGTCTGGTATCTTTACCTTTACTACTGCTTATGATTAAAATTTAAGAGTTCAGTTTGTATTGACTTGATTCACTCCAGTTTCCCATTTAGCTTATACTATTAAAAATAGTGGATTGTATTATCTGAAGTTTCAGGTGTGAATAGATCTTCTATGGCCATGAGTGTGGCATGTTAACTTGGAATAATTTTTAGTCAGCTTCAACAAGGATTTAGTTAAGTCATGAAAAAAATAGGCTAGTAATGGAAAACAAGGAGGAAATGTAGATGCTTTATGCATGTCCTTTTTGATGTTTACTGAGTGATGTGTAACTTTGGTTCTCCACTATAACACAGAGTTCCCAGCTGAAAGGCCTACTGCTTTGAGTCTGTTATGACATTTCCAATGTTCTTAGAAGTGCTGATGTCAACACATTTCTGTGATTTCTTCATTTCTTTAGATAATGCCAATTTCTTATAAGAAACAGCCCCGTATCTCAATTGAGAAACCACAATGGAATGTTTTATGAGCATAATGAGGTCTCCATAGCAAAAGACTTACTGCTAATAAATCATTGTTCAGAAGAAACCAGACTGCCAAATTTCTGAGATGAGAGAATTGCAGTATTTGATTTTTAGATTAGCAAGGAATGAGATTGTTCTTTTCTTTGCCTCCCTATCTGCGCAACTCTGACTTGGAAAGTTAACTTTTGCTGTTATTACTGACTTTCTATTCATTCTGTATCTCACATGAAGGACATGAATGTTTAAGTGCAGTGGAAGTTTATCTAATCACATTCCTCATCTCCATGGCAGCACCATCCTCAAACCCACCAAACATCTGATCTGTTTCTGAACAGTTTCTAAAAGTAGAAAGAGCCTCTGAATTGCAAACTATTACCTGCCATCACCATAGCTATAACGAAATGAAGATACAGTGACTCGTTCATGATTCACAGTCCTTTTCTCATCTGTTTTTCATATGAAAACAAAGATTTTTATCTCTGCACAATGATCCTGTCAAAACATCTTGACTGCGTGCCAGTGATCGAAAGGCTTCCTTCTGGTACAAGTTTTCCATGCAGGTTAGAGTCATCCATGAAATTAAATCATAGTATTTATTGTGTGTTTTGTTCAGTGAAGTGCCACAATTAATAAAGGCAAATAGAAGGCAACACTGTATCTAGTTACATAGACTTTACATTCTATTTTGTGAAGACTAATTAAAAATTAAGTTAGGTAACTTGAATGTCATAGTAAATGAAGGAGCACATTTTATTACTTAGTAATGATTTCCAGGAATAGAGTCTGGGACAGAAATAACCAGTCCCTACAGAGGAGTTAGCTCTTTCCTGGGCACAAGAAATGTTCTTCTAGTCCCCCTGCAAGTGGTTGCTCCTATGACTACTTCCAGCAGGAGAAATGTAAGAATGATGCATGGAGCTTCAGGGTGAAGACCGCATTATTTATTGCTGTGTAACAAATTAGGCAAATGTGGTGGCTTAAAACAACATACATTTATTATCTCATTGTCTGAGGATCACAAGTCTGGACACAGACTTAACTGGGGACTCCAGATGAGAATCTCACAGGGTTTCAATCAAGGTGTCAGCTCAATGGAGAAATGATGCTCTTGCAACTTCACGTGGTTGTTGGGAGCAATTAGTTCCTTGCAGGCTGCCAAACTGGGAACCTGAGTTTCTTGCTGGCCTTCTGTGGTCAGAAATGGTCAGAAGCTGCTGTCAACCCCTGCCACGTAGCTCTCCCCATAAGACAACTGACAACATAGTAACTTGCTCCTTTAAAGCCAGAAAGGAAGAGAAAGTTTCCTAGCAAGATCAGTTAAACAACCTGTAGAATGAAATCACACACATGAAATAATGTAAAACCCCCCTTCTATGTTATACTAATGAGAAGCAAATCCCAATCCTCCCACACCCACAGGGAGAGGCAGGGATCTAGCATAGTCAATAAAGTTCCCTGAGCGGTGCTCCAGCTCTCTGCTCTCTCCCAAGGGTAACCCTGCAAGATGGCTGATAATATGGTGGTAGCAAAGGTAGATGCAAATGGGATCCCCAGATTACCACTAAAAATAGGATTGTCATGTAGAGTTATGTCACTTGGCTAAGCCAAAAAGTATATGGCATTTATAATCTGATGTGTAAGAGTGAGGGGGGGGGGGAGAGAAATTGACCTGATTTGTGAAGGAAAAGGACAATTAAAATGGGTTGTTTAAAGAAAAAAGGCATGTGGAAGTATGAAGACAGACAACCTCTGAACCATTAAAATTGGCAGCTCTAGGAGAAAGCTGATGAAGGGAAGAACAAAGCTGATTGAACTCAGGAAGAAAGAGTGAATATTAATTCCAAAAAGAAAAAAAAAAACTGATCAAATAAAATCTCATATTAGTAATAGTAAACAATATAAAGAATGGGAAAAAAGAACTATGAAATGGGCTGAAAAGAGGAACATTAGTAATATGAAGAGGAATATTCAGAATCAATATTTTACCTTAATGGCATATTGTAGGGGCAGGAGGGCACAGGGCAGGTTCTCTATGATCTGGGCAGATGGGTAAAGGAGGAGTCCTGGGGCCCTTGGCGGCTCTTTCGGGGTTTTATTGATCTTTCTGCATCATTTGTAATGAGGCGACCAGGTACATGGCAGGCAGGGGGGCTGACAGGCCTCCCACCTGCTCCTGCTACCGCTGCTGCTGCTTCTCTTCTGCTGCCTCTGCTACCACCGCTTTTGCTGCTGCTGCTGCTGGCATCCCAGTGATGCGACCCTAGTCTGCCCACCTATGCACATGCACACACCCTCTTCCAGTGCCCACCATCAGGCAAACGTGCAGGACCGCAGGGGTCTATCATTGACACTAATGGAGGGAGGATGGAAAAACCTGATAATTTTCATTTACCCTGCACATATCAAGTTCAAAGTAAAATTTATGTTTCTTCTACTCCAAAAGCAGTGCATAATATCCGGGATGAAGTACTTTATGTTCTGGAGGGAAAATAACCCAGAATCTAATGATGAGAATAAAATTAAAAAAGAATAAAAATTTTATTTCAAAATATAACTAATATAATTATATCAAGATCAATTCTTATTCTGGTATCAAAATAGTTTTATTCCTAGTGATGCAGCCTGAGAGTTTACTTAACATCATTTTTCTGTTCCTGAATCACATTGCATTTCTCCTTCATGCTTTCTGAGGCTTAGTTTGGCCGTGACAGTGGGTTTTTTTTAAAGATTTATTTATTTATGCATACAAGAGCTGGGGCACAGGCCAGAGGCATGGGAGGTGAGAGGATTCACCAGAGACAGAGTGGGGAGCAGGGCAGGCAGATCAACTGAAGTACACTGCTGAGGGGAGCAGCAGATGGACAGGAGAGATCTGCTGCACCATGTGGGTCCCCTCCCTGACCCGGGATCCAACTTGTGCTGCAGTGCCACTGACACTTCACAATGAGGTGCTCAACCCGCTGTGCCACCAGGGAGGCCCCATGACAGTTTCTTATACTGTCCATCATTTTGATCATCTTGAACAGTTCTGAGCAGTAATGTAGAAAGTTTCTCATTGGAATTATCTCAGTGTTTTCTCATTATTTGACTGGCTAGATGGAGAAGTAAAGTGGGACTCATCATATGGTAATACGAGTGTAAAATATCAGTGTAAGAGCACTATTATTGATTTCAGTCCTCATGATTTGCCTGCAGTAGTGTGTGTCAAGTTTTTCCACAGTTAATTTACTCTTTTCCCCCTAAGTACACTACTTTTTGGAAAGAAGTTGCTATGCACAGCTCACACCTAAGGATTAGGAAAGTTATATTCCAATTCCTTCAGGGTGGAACAGCTTCATAAATTATTTGGAATTATCCTGCCTAAGAGATTTGTTTGGTTCCACTATTTTTCTCCACTACTAATTTGTATTCAACCATTTATTTACATCAACATGGAATCATGGATATTTATTTTATGCTTTGGTTTATAGTTCTCCGGGACATATATTCTGTCGCTTAAATTATTCTAAAGCTTGGTCACTAGAAGGGCTGATTGTACTGGGGTGTACCTAGACATTAAAACCTTACAAGAGGGCCGCCCTGGTGGCGCAGCGGGTTAAGCAACGCACTATGAAGCAAACCGCAACCGCTGCAGCACGAGTTTGATTCCTGCCGCTGGCCAGGGAGGAGACACACATGGCACAGTAGACAGTCTCCTGTCTCGCCCGCTGCTCCCCTCAGCAGTGTATTTCAGTGGATCTGCCTGTTCTACTCCCCGCTCTCTGTGGTGAATCCTCTCACCTCCCGCGACTCTGGCCTGTACCCCAGCTCCTGTATGTATAAATAAATAAATCTTTAAAAAAATTTAAAAACAAACCTTACAAGAGGTGAGAGTGACTGCCAATTGGAGACCCCACACACACAGTTGTTAACTCTGGGGCAGATACACACATTGGATTTTGGAGACCTGGCACTGTACTCTATAAGGGGGTACATAGAGTTGGGATAGAGAGTGTACTGTTAGAGAATTATAGGAGTGGGGTGCAGAGTGACGATGACTGACTTGCTTCTGAGGTTACTAGTATAGAACTCTGGAACCTGAATCAATTGGGAGAGTCAAGTTGGATCATCTGTCTCCTCATAGAAGAGGCTACTGTTTACAGCATGAGGCTGGGATATTTGAAACACTTGAATTACCTTTGCCCAGGGCCAAATGAAGAGAACGTCTGGAATGCTCTTACTAAATAGTATAGACATCGCCATCTTAAAATAACAAAAGGGAGCACCCCAGACTAAGGCTCTGTACTGGAAAAGAAAAGAGATCAGGCCCTGGCTTTGCATTGAGTTGTATGAGTTCTCAATACATAAAACAGGTTTTTAAACATCAGAATGACCAAGGATATATGCTAGATTCAATATAATTACTGTGTGCCATTCAATAATCTAAAAACAAGTAATTATGTTGTTATTGAAAAAAATTCCATTTTTCCAAAGCCATCTCCATATTTTGGGAAGTAATTTGAAAGCCTAACAATCTTAATTTCCTGGTTGTCTTGTATTTCCTTTATTTCAAGTTTCTTAACTTTTATGATTTTTGGCACAAAATCAATTATTCTGTCACTGTGCCTCTTAAACTAATTGGTGTCTTGCTCTAAAAAGATGCTGAAAAAAATTAATGACTAAATTAAATGCAATCTGAACTTAAAAATATTTCTCTTAATGTGTTATATGAGCTGACTAGAAAATCAGCAGAATCAGAGGTCATCCAGTCCCCTAGTAAATCCAAAATTATCTAAATAGCCAAATGCACTATTCAATTTATTTTACATGCTGTTAGTCTTAAATCCCTTTGCTTATATATTCCCTAAAATATATTCCCTAAAAAATAAATTCCCTAAAATTGAAAACTCAGTGCTTTTCATGCATTTCAAAGTTGAATCCAGAACTCTTCAACCTTGAAAGAGTTGTAAGAGATGAGAAATTATGTGAAATTACACATATTTTTACAGAAACTGAATTCTATAAATGAAAAGTAAAATAACCAAGATGAAGAACTTCATGGATGAGTTTAGTATCAAGAACACCAAAATAAAGAGAAAAATGGAAGCTAGCTTAGAAAAGTAATCCAGAAACCACACTGAGATAAGAAAGAGTGTGGTAAAGAAAAAGGAAAGAGAATACATCAAGAAAGTCTAAGATCTATTTAACTGAAATTTTGAAAAGAGCAAAAGATTGCAGTGTATAAATTATTTCAAGTGATAATGGCTAAAAATGTAAAACGTCAATTGACGTATTCAATTATGTCTTACTTATATAGTTAAGTAAGAATGCTCTACTCTTCCTATATACTTCATAAAACAAAACAAACAACAAAGAACCCCAAAAAATAAGAATAAAATGTGAAATGAGGGAGGGTGAGGAAAGACAGCCAGGTTTAAAAATGATTCTTCAATATCACTATTTGGACAGAAGACAAGAAAATGATTGTCAGCACAGATTTCAATATTCAACAGAACCACGTATAAGAAGTAAGGCAACATTAAAAACTTCTAGACAAACAAGAACTAAAAGTCTCTTACAGCAGACTGCACTGAGGAAATTCAATATATAATATACTTCAGAAAGAAAAAAAATGATTCCAATAGGGAAGGAATGAAAAGCAAATAAAGCAGCAAATATGTGGGAAAGTCTCAATGAGTGCTGTGAACAAAATAGTTGGGCGTTTAATATATTTGTACATATGTCATTTTTATATGTAATTAAAATTTGGGATAATAATGACATAAGCAGCAAGAATATAAACAATGTGCTAATTTCTTTGCACTTTCTGAATAAGGATAAATAAGTTGATAAAAATTAAATTTGGTAAGTTAAAGATAACTTTGAGTTTTAGGGTACCCACTGAAATATTTTTTAAAATACAGAATGTTTTATCTATGTGTAGCTATGTAACAATACTACCATAGACTTTTATTGCTTAAAACAACATATATTATCTTATTTTCATCAATATATGGCAGGAGACCAAGCACAATGTTGATTGTTTTCTAATTCAAAAAGAATGGACAATTTGAATAAAAAATAATTTTAAACTATCCGTATGCTTTTTACAAGATAATTTCAAAGATATGAGTACAAAAAATGAAAAATAGAGAATAAAAAGGTAACTATTGCAGTCATTAATCAAAGAACATTATTAAGAAAAGGATTTTATGAGAAAAATCATTTTCAAAATTAATAAATTCCTTTATTGATAAAATATTTTATTAACTGGTAAATTTTAATATCATTAAAGTTTCAAAATGTATAAAGTAAAATTTGATAAGATCACAGAAGAAAACAGATAGACTCATAGGCATATTTAGACATTAAAAGACTCTTCTGTCAGTAATTTATAGAATTCAGGCAAAGAAATCTATATTAATATGGAAGATTACCACAGAAGTACTGCTAACATTTGATTCCATCATATAGAACATTGAACTCAACAACTGCAGAGTATCCCTTGTTTTCTAACATGTATGGAACGTTTACACAAATTGACCATATCCTAAGGCATAATAATACTAAGATCAACAATTTCAAAGCTTATAAATTAAAGAATGTTGCGTAACAAGAGTCCTATTAAGCAAGAAATCAATAACAAAAGGTGACTAGAGAGTAATTCATAAAATAATTCACCTTGCTTGTAGATAAAAAAAAATCTGTACCTTTCTTTTTACTAATGTCTCACTAAAACTAATCTTTTCCATAGATTTTGGATACAGATGACAAGAAACAGCAGGATTTATAAGTCCCATGATGCTTATATATAGAAAGCATATTTTCTTGTCATATTACTATTGTTAGTGACCTCTCCAAATTTTCATCATACTATTGCCACTTTGAAGTTATGGAGGAATTAGATCTGCTCCCTGATCCTCCTCTTTATTAATAAAGAAGGATTTATATGATTCCCCTTCTGCCCATTTTTCTAAAGATCCTACTGAATGACCCTTTTTCAGAATAATGACTTCAATATATGAAGCATAGTAGATAATAAAAAAATAATTATGTTCAAATACACATGCCAAATATATAAACATAAGCCATGCTATATGAAATATCTAGGACCTCTTTATGTGACTTAGTCTTTATGCCTTTTCTGTGGAGTCTGATTTTCCCCTGCTATGTACCCCTTTCTATAATTTTACTGCACAAGGGAGAGTGTTCTCCAGTATAATACTATAACAGGAACATGTCCTCTTTAGAGAAACAGGAAGAAGGCAAGACAAGGGGAAGGTATTTGTGGGGGTTGGGATAAGCTACTCTGGTTCTCCAGAAGATTCATAAGTCAATATGGGATCTACAGAAACAGTAGTGTGTAGTGTGTGTGTGTGTGTGTGTGTGTGTGTATCAGAGAGAGAGAGAGAGAGAGAGAGAGAGAGATTCTGAGATAAGTAATATGATTTCTCCTTTGGGTATCTCACTTCACTGGTAAAACTATCACAACATCACAATATGTTGGGTGGTCTGTACTTCCTCAGGTTTCTGGCAAGAATCTGATTCTGCGGCAAGCTAGCATTCGAGGGAGGTCAAGCAGTACAAGCTACTGTGGTAACAGAGGCTCTGAGAAAGGAGCTGACCTTGGTCATGTTGTTTAATTTCAGTTTGAGCTTGATGGACCTCCACCTCCAAGATAGTTGGGCCCTCAAGAAAGTCCCAGCTGACTTGCTTCAAGTGTAAATTACAGAAAAGAAAGTTTCTAGTTAATAATAAAATAGATAATTAGCCATAGTATATTCACACAATTGAATATTATATATAGTGAGAAGGAACAAACTATGACTTTATACAATAGCATGGTAATAACACAATGTTGAATGAATGAAACCGGACACAAAACAGCACAAGCTGTTTTCTGTGTATTAAAATTTCTAAAACAGGCATGGTTACCATTGATGGTAACTTTAAAATAGGGTTTAACCTTCATAGGTTGCCCAAAGGATTCTTCTGGGAGCAGGTGAAAATCCATTAAGTCTCTGGTTATAGTATGTACTTGCCTCATTATTGAATCTTCAATTTGGAGTCAAAAAAAGGAAAAAAAAACTGACACAGGAAAAATGACTTCTTCACTGAGGAAGTTAGTGGGTCAAACTCTTGCCTCATTTTCCTGCCTCAGTTTCTTTGCTTTCCAATACTCACAAGATAAGGGAATATCAATGCAAGTGAGAGGAATAGAATAAATGCAGGAGAAAGAGTTCCTTTGAAAGAAAAGGCATAATTATCACCTTCAAGGAAAATAATCAATGTATACAATTTCATTAAATTAAATAGATATTTATTGAGCATTCAGGAAGCATTGCCTAGGTACTTGGACTAGAACAAGGAACTAATATGAAAAAGAGCCTACCCATAAAGAACTTATACTTTTGGGAGAGGATTGAGGATGGAAAGATAATAAAACCCAAGAACTCTGAAGAACTGGTTGGAGATTTTAAAAGGCTGGGAAAGAGAACTTTGAACAAAGAGTGAGAATGAAACTATATAAGTCTGTATTCATTCTGTCATTAGATTATTATGAAAACAAAATTATTTTCTTAAGAAAGCTTATGACCCCTCACTCAGCCCTATGATCAACACACATTTGAGTCAGTCTTATGATATCACTCAAGCATATGTGAGCCAAATCCCTGGAGTCTGAGCAGCTGTAATGTGTTGGCCAACACATAGATTCTTGTCATGAGTTTGTTCTGTTATAGTTTGTTTCCCATATACATGTTTTTTTTATCACTAATTGAGTCCTATAAAATATTGAGATATAGCAATTCAGAAAGAAAAATTTGATTGTGAATGCCTTTCAGGGTATGTTTGTTACTTTTTTTTTTTAAGATTTATTTATTTATGCAATACAGGAGCTGGGATACAGGCTAGAGGCATGGGAGGTGAGAGGATTCACCAGAGACAGAGTGGGGATCAGAACAGGAAGATGGACTGAAATACACTGCTGCAGGGAGCAGCGGGCAAGGCAAGAGAGGTCTGCTGCACCATGTGGGTCCCCTCCCTGGTCGGAGATCAGACTCGAGTTTCTGTGCAGTAGATGCTTCACAGGGTGATGTTCAACCTGCTGCACCACCAGGGAGGCCCTGTTTGTTATTTATTAATAGGCTGTTTGTTTTTTTTATTAATATAAAATATTTTAAAATTTACATATACTTGCCATCAATTGTAATCCCCATGTATTCCCCATCACCATCTCACCAGTGCACCATCA
>JAGFMF010011643.1:8927572-8944347 GCA_019455555.1 Galemys pyrenaicus | reverse complement strand
TGCTATAAACATAGGGGTGCAGGCATTCTTTTGAATCAGTGTATTTGTGTCTTTTGGGTATATTCCTAGGAGTGGGATTGCTGGATCCTATGGAAGTTCTATTCTTAGTAGATTGAGGAACCGCCATATTGCTTTCCATAATGGTTGGGCCAGCTTGCATTCCCACCAGCAGTGTAAGAGAATTCCTTTTTCTCCACATCCCCGCCAACATTTGTTGTTGCTACTTTTTTTGGTATGTGCCATTTTCACTGGTGTGAGGTGGTATCTCATAGTGGTTTTGATTTGCCCATAGCCAGTATCATTCTCAATGTCAAAAAGTTAAAATCCTTTCCCCTAAGATCTGGAACAAGACAAGGATTTCCTCTTTTACCACTGCTCTTCAATATAACACTGGAAGTCCTGGCCAGGGCAATAAGACAAGAAAAAGGTATACAAGGTATCCAAATAGGGAAAGAAGAAGTGAAATTATCACTGTTTGCAGANNATATGATAATATACATAGAGAACCCCAAAAGCTCTACAGAAAATCTACTCAAGCTAATTGGCCAGTTTAGCAAAGTAGCAGGATACAAAATCAACACACAAAAATCAGTAGCCTTCCTCTAATAGGCTGTTTGTAACTGTTTTGTTTTCGTGTTTTAAATAGACTTTATTTTTTAGAGAAGTTTCAGGTTCACAGAATTGCACCAACACATAGATTCCAGTGGAAGTGCTGGACTATAGGCAAAAAAACGTGATAGATGATAGATAACCTTTCAACATTTGAATGTATCACAAATATAAAAGATAAAGAATGCAGTGTCTGGACAGTTATGTTTCTTTAGTAATAACGGTTACATTATAAGACATAGATATTACAGGGAAATGTTGGGGATAGATCTTCCCAGCCCTTCAACTCTAATGCAAGTTACATTATTAGACCCACTTGAAGACTTGGTCCTTCTGTTAAGAAAAACCACCTGACTGTACTAAGATAAAAAATATGTGACCTTAGATTCTATGTCAACTTCACCTGTATCACGTAGTGGGAAGAGCAGTAAGAGTGAGAGTTGAGGACCACATCTAGGAAATAACCACACTCCCAATGGGATATAGGTACATGTGTCCCATGTGAGTCAAATGGGAGGATGTGAATCTAAAGCTACCTTGATTCTTGCCCAGGATGGTTATTTCATAGGTTGTTGAGCATCTAGTAATATGTATATTGAATGAATACCCCTAAAGCTAATACCTCAGGGCAGAGTGGCAGCTAGAAGCATAAAATGTCATCTATATCATAGAAGGTGGGATACTTGAAGACAGTAGGAGAACCTACTAAAACTATGAAAGAATCTACTAGACCATACTTTACCTTTCTACCAGACCCAAAGAATTTGAATTTCTGATAGTTATCAGTCAAGTAAAATTAGAAAATCAGATGATTTCCAGTAGTTTTACTTTCTTCCCTTTACTGTTTATTCCAGTAAATGTAAGTGACAAAGCTAGTGAGCTAGAGGGAAAAGGGGTTAAAGGAAGACAATAATAGTTTCTTTCCAAGGAAAAAGAAGAGGTCATCTTGTGGTTAGCCCCAATATGAGGAAAATGTCAGTTAACATCAAATCTAGTTTACTGTTCATTCTCTTCTTTTTCTTTTTTAAGATTTATTTATTTATGCATACAAGAAGTGGGATACAGGCCAGATGAGCAAGGGGTGAGAGGATTCACCAAAGACAGAGTAGGGAACAGAACAGGCAGATTGACTGAAATATATTGCTAAGGGGAACAGTGGGTGAGGCAGGAGAGGTCTGCTGCACCACGTGGGTCATCCCCCCAGCTGGGGATCAAGCTCGTGCTGCAGTGGCTTTGGATAGCTTCATAGTGCAGTGCTGAATCCCTTGCACCACCAGTGAGGCCCCTTCATTATTTTCTAGAGGTAGACATGTTTAAGCAATCAATTGTGACTAAGTAGTTTGAAATGATATATAACTTTCTATTAATTTAGTATAACTATAAAGCCATGATGATCCCTCAATTTTCACCTGAAGGCAGAGAATGAATCCACCACTCCCACCACCAAGCAGGTTTAAAGGGATAGTGAGGAAGAAAAATAAAGCTTTTATAATCCCATTTGATGAGTTATGCACATTTAATATGTTGATCCATGAAGAAAGCTTTCTGGGTCCACATATGAAGACCAATGTGTGGCCTATGCACTTGAATTCTTACAAGTACCCCCTCCCTGCTCGATAATTCGAGTGGGAAGTGAAAGTCAAAAAAAAGTGCACTAGCGTATTGGCCTGAATGAGTCCTGAATAATGAAATCTTACCCATTATTTTGTAACTATGCTTAAAATTCTGTACTTAGAGCCATTCGAGGTCAATTTCTTGTTTTCCAAAAGTTTTCTGTCAAAACTGTATGGCCCAGAATTATATCACATAGACAACTGTACCTATTATATTGCTGACAAGATTTAGTCAATCAAACAAACCAGCAGTCACTGCCAGAGAGTTTGATGCTATTATTAGGAAATTACCACAGCTCCAACTATGAATTCTGTTGGATGCTGTATTCCCTTACTACAGGTTTTCTAATCTCACACTGGTCTGTAATCAGTGTTTTATTAATGCTAAAGAAGCTAGAGATGCTTCCGCTGAGATTGGCTAACTCGTGTCTCTTCCAAGCTCTAGTCCAGCAAGATCTGATAAATGAAAACCAAGGAAGTTAAAGAAACTTGAAGCTCTGCATGACCATAATACTGCATAAATGAAGCTCCCCCTCACCCGAATCTCTTCCAGCGCCTTATCGCCAATAATGGTAGACTCTTCCCTGCACTTTTGTAATTTCAGAATCTCAGATTTACCAGTGAAACTACTATATTGTCTCTGCATATCCAAACTTTCTCCAAATCCATTTGGTGTTACTTCCTGACATCTCCAGAGTATATTAATTTTATTCATATTCTTCACCATCACCACCACTTGAACCAACACGTGATCATTTCACTTCTGTTCGACCTACCTAATTGATCTATTGATTTTTAGTCTCTTTCCCATCCAATTCCCCCTTTCAGACAATATTCTTTAGAATTCCAAGTCTTTTAAGATGAAGTCATTTTAGGGTGAAGTCTATTTCTTTTACCATAAAGAGAACAAATCCTTCACTGATCTTGGCCCTCCCTGCCTCTGCAGCACCATTTCTGATCCTCTACACTTCCTGCACACTATCATGTTTCCTCCAACCACAGAACACTGCATATGCATTCACTTTGCATGGAACACTAAACCTTCTTCTCATCATTCACTTAGCTTACCTACTTGTCATCTGATTTTCATATTGGCCACCACTTTCTCAGGAAAATCTCCCCACCCCTATGTTATTAAGTAAATAACTACAGTTGTCACAACTCCAGCATTCATCAGTGGGTTGTATTTATCAGAATTGGCACTGGCCATTTATTTGTCATCATTTGACTAGTGTCAGATGACATTTCTCTGGAGATCACAAGCTCCAGGACAAAAGAAACTATGTATTTTTTGTTTCACGTTAAATTCCTTGCTTACCACAATGACTAACACATAGTAGGCACAATATGTTTTTTTAAGTTGAATGAATAAATGCATGAAGGAACTACTTATGTAAGAGAGCTCCTTTACTAAATCTAAAATTAAGCATGTTGTGATAAGAGATCAATTTTGGTATTCAAACATATTAGACAAAGAAGCTTTTTTTTAGGGCCTAACTGGTGGCATAGAGTTAAGTCTCAGCACTATCAAATTATGGCCTAGTTTGATCCCTGATCATGGAGCTAGTCCATATATTGTGCAGCAGACCTCTCCTGTCTTGCCCACTGCTCCCCTAGCAGTGTATTTCAGTAAATCTGCCTGTTCTGCTCCTTACTCTGTCTCTGGTGAGTCATCTCAGGCCCTATACCTCCAGCCTACACCCTAGTTCTTCTACACAAAAATAAAAAAGTAGTTTTTTTTAATTTTTTATTTATTAAAATCTTTTGTCCAGAGTTAGGGTCTAAATGAACTGAGATTAAGAGCTGCAGAGACTGGCACTTAGCTTCCTCTCCCCTTTTCACCAGCACTTAGTATATACCAGATCTCTTCTCTAAAAAACCCTGGGACTCACAGGTCACTGTCAAACAATAGTCTGGATCACACTAGGAATTTCACAGTGGAAGAAGTTGAGTGTAAGAGAATAGCTAAGGGACTTGAGCTGGCTTTGAGTCCAGCTTTCTTACTCTGATTACTTTGTGAATCACAGGTATGTATTTCATGCTGATGTCTAGCTTACATATTCTATGCTCTTGTCTTGAACAACTTCTTTAAGTTCTTAAATATGTCTATAAAAATATGTGCATTGAACACAGTTTTTCCTCTCCTAGTAATCCCCCTTTGCCATCCCTTTGGTGTTTCCTATGCTTTAAGTTGGTAATTTCTATTTATATTTTAAGAATACATCCTGCACTTCCCCTTTCATTTAGTCTTCTCCAACTCCCCTAGACGAGTGATGGTGCATCATTTTAGTTGCTCCTGCAGCACAGTATCCAAACCTCCAGAATTTTGAGATGGATGCCAAGATCACAGTCCCCTGGCCTAACGCCCCATATAATCATTCCCCAGACCATACATATAAAATGGATCTTACCCCATATTAAGGTTACAGCATGATTAACTTTAATAAAGAGTGATGAATCAGGTGGGCTTGGCCTATCATGAGTCTTTTAAGTCTGGGTCAAGAGGTCAGAGAAGTCAAAGGGTCAAAGGAATTCACAGATGCATGAGAGGCAGTCAGCACATGGAGGGGGCACAAGGCAAGAATCTGAGGGAAATTTCAGAGAATTGAGATTACCCCAGAAAAAATACAGGAGGAAATTGAGGACTTGTCTCTCTATAATTTCAAGCATCTGAATTCTTCCAATATTTTAATGGAGCTTGAAAGAGAAACCTGAGTTCCAGATGAGAACAAACCCCAGAAGATGCTTGGATGGCATCCTAGTGAAACCCTAAGCAGAGGATCTAGTTGAGTTCCCCAGGACTTCAGATTTAGATAACAGTGAGATAATAAATGGGTATTGTTTCAAGCCATTGTGTGCATATAATTTGTTATGAAAAGTAATAAAAATTTTAGTACATCTTGTCAAAATTGATCAATGCTATCAATTTGTTGGCTGATATTTATTTCATATTTACTTCAATCAACAGATGTGAATCTTTCCAGATCTTGTCTGATGTATTATTTTAATTTTGATACCACAGTATTGATTAGACTTTTTGCCTCTTCTTAATTGCTTCTTGCTAGTTAAGTATTATTCTTAGTAAGAAGCATGTCAGCCATCTAGAAACTGGTTGGAAAAATAGGATCTTAGATCCAGGAAATAATTAATCAGAAATATCAGTGACAATTCCTGAATTTTAAGAGTTGTTCAGCTTATTTTATACATGATAAGAATTGCGAAGTCCTAGTTTGGGGCGATATTGATGTCTGGGAAAATGTGTGAGTGAGTATGGAACCCAGAGTGGAGAGAGAGATGAGAGAGAGAAAGAATGGGAGAAAAAAAGTGAGCTTAGAATTCTTTCTGTACTTTGTACCTCAAATCTATTTTCAGTGTGTGATTGATTACTCAAAGAAAGGAATTACTGGGTCATAGCACCTCAATTTTATAGATAATGATGAATTGAAATCAAGCAATATACTAATTACAAGTCAATGAACTTGTGTTGTGAAAACTTTAGAGATGACAATTATGAAAGTTTAACAGAATGAATCCTTTAAATGTAATCAGATGGGCTAGAGCAGTTTAGTTTAACAATCATAAATAAGTCAGAACCTTATTCAAGGGACTTAAGAAGTCGAAGAAGTTCATTGTGTAGTAGGAACTAGAGATAGGATAATAAGACACAAATAATTCAGCATAATAAAGTCGTGTTACAAATGAAATTAACTAGTCGATTTCTGGATCCAGTTTTACAACTTTAATTGAAGGAAATCATAGTGAGAGGATATATTTTTGTAAGGATTGAAGATGGTCTTAATTCAAATAATGTCTCAATTCCTCATCTCCGTGCATGAAGAAATTGAGGGCCAAAGAAGTTACTTGTAGAGTGTTATATGATACAGTTACATGAGCTTATTCTCAGACTATCAATTGGGAAGGGAGGAGGGGATCAATGTAGAATGTCATTGTTCTCCTATTAGGAGAATGTAATCTCCTAGAATGTAATCTCCTATTAGGAGATTAATAATTGCATGAAGCTGTAAAAAACATTGTCCTTTTTACTGAAATGATATTGCATGATTACATTAAATCCATTTAGGTATGCTTTATTAAAAATCAACAGGTGAATGTTGTGAATTAAATATATCACTAAAAATTTAATTCTGTCATCCACCATGTAATTGACCCCTTATACCTTATTTACCCAACCCTAGTTCTTCCCTTTTGGTACTACTGATTTTTCTTAGAATCTAAAACATTAGCTTTGTTCTATTAATTTAACTATTTGTTGACTCTATGTACCACAGTAAGTAAAATAGTAAGGTGTATGTTTTTCCCATTTGACTCATATACTAGGAATAATATCCTCTGGATCCCATGTTGTTAAAAATGACAGGATTTTATCATTTTAATTGTTGTATAATAGTCCGTTTTGAATATATACAACATCTTCTCTAGCTAATCATCTGTAAATGGACACAGGTTATTTCCATTTCTTAACTATTATAAATAATGCTGCAATCAAAATGGGGGTTCATTTACCTCTTCAAATAAGTGTTTTTTGATTTTTTTGTGTAAATAACTAGAAATGGCATTACTGGATGATATAGAATTTATTTTTCTTTAGTTTTTGAAGAATATCTATTCTGATTTTCATAATGGCAGCACCAATTAACATTGTACAAGGTCTTCCTTTTCATTTTCTGCAACTCTTGTTTTTCTTTTTGATAACAGTCATTCTTGCAGGTGATACTTTGTTGTTTTTGTGTAGATTACCTAGGTAAAAGACATGATGAACATCTTTTCTTGTACCTGGCCATCTCTATGTCTTCTTTGGAGAAGTGTCCATTTAGATATTGTGCATGATTTTTAATTGGGTTGCTTTTGTTGTTGTGTTTTATGATTTTTTCATCTATTTTGGACATTAATCCCTTGTCATAAATATAAAGTACAAAATATGTACCAGGGTTCTACTTTCTCTCTATCCTTACCACCATTCCAATATTTTTTTCCTACTTTTTAAATAATTATCATTCTAATAGGTGTGAGGTGATAGTTCATTTTGTTTTGATCTATATTTCCTTTATGATCAATAATGTTGAGTTCCTTTTCATGTACCTATTGATCACCTGTAAGTATTCTTTGGATAAAGGTGTCTTCAGATACTCTGTCCATTTTTCCATCAGATATATTGTTTTAGTTTTTTTTGTTGTTGTTGTTTTTGCTGTGGAGTTGTATGTTATTTATGTATTTTGGGTATTAACCCTAAATCATATATTATGATTGTAAATAGATTCTCCTAATCAGAATGTTGAATTTCCATTTTGTTAAGAATTATTCACATGTCCAAAAATTTTCCCTCTGTTTTGGTTAATATCTCATAGAAGCTCATGATATAGTCCCAGTTGTTTCTCTTTTCCTTCACTCTCTTTGCTTTTGGTGATGTGTTTTTAAAGATACTACTGAGATGTATGTTATGTAGGACAGGCAGGGATGGGAAGAACACTATGGTGGTGGCACATAGGTGAATTGGTGGTGGAAATTTCATGGGGAAAGCATACATTGTACAAATATGAAGGATGATGTAATAAATATACATAAAAAAGAAAGTAGCAAAAAGAAGAACTATTCACATAGAGCAAGGAGAAGCATTTTTTAAATGAATGCAGGCAAGTAATATGATTAAAGTAATAGAAGTGACTGTTACAGGAGATATTATCAATAGAAGGCTTATATTCACTCATAAATAATACTTCAGAAAACCCAGCCTCAATTTGCTTACGTCAGCCTTAGCCCTCAAAACAGAATGACTGCCAACAAATCTGTTAGCCAGGGTTATCTCCAGGGTGAAATAAAAGGCATTTTACTTAGGGCCTCCCTGGTAGTGCAAGGGTTAAACACCACACTATGATGCATCCTTAGCCACTGCAGAATGAGTTCGATCCCCAGCCAGGGAGGTGACCCATGTGGTGCAGAAAACCTCTCCTGCCTCAGCTACTGCTCCCCTCAGCAGTGTATTTCAGTAGATCCACCTGTTGTATTCCCCACTTTGTCTCTGGTGAACCTTCTCACCCCCCACACCTCTGGCCTGTACCCCAGTTCTTGTATGCATAAATAAACAAATCTTTTATTTTTTTAAAGGCATTTTATTTAGCATAGTGCCCTAAAAGTTCTCATTGTCTTTAAGGCACTATGTTAAGTGAAATAAGTCACTACAGAGAAAGGCAATTACCATATAACCTCATTTACATGTGGTTTCTAATAAACAAAATAATACAAGAAAACCCAAGGTCATAGATAAGAGAACAGACAGATGTTTGCCAGAGGCAGGGGGTGGAGTGGATGAAATGAGAGAAGGGGGTCAAATGGTACAAACTTACACTTAGAAAATACACAAGTCATGGGATATAATGTGCAGCATGGTGACACTAGTTAGTAATACCGCAGGTATGAAAAATAGAGTTTTGGACATAATGTAGAGGATCAGGCACCAATATGACAGTTCTTTAGAGCTGCCCAGGAAAATTATGACATATGATTGCATTAATCTGGGACCCTCTCAAGGATGACTAAATCTAAATCAACCTCTAAGCCTATCCAGAAATAAGAACAAATATTAAAATGTCATGTCACAAATGGAATTGAAAACTATAGACACAGCACTTATAAACTAAATGAATAAAGTTAAAAGCTTTGTCATTTGGGGGAAAATATTTCTGAGAATTTGAAGATAGTAACTCATAGAACATTTAAATTTTATGGTCAAAATTAAAATGCCTATTATATAAGTTTTTGTGATATGGATCACCCATATTAAAAATTGAAACCTTTATATATTGATTAGTGAATTAAGCTCAGTCTAACCATTAGGACTGGGGGGGGGGGGAAATTGCAATAATTTAATTTTTTCATACAGTATTTGAATGTGAATGCCCCATTTGTGATTACTTCAAGTTATTAATAGAGATTGTCATACTTCACTATCCTACAGCTCTAGCCTGGTGTTTTACAAAAGTTAGCTTTCATAAGAATTACATACAGAATTTGTTAAAATATAGATTCCTGTTTCTATGTGTCATTCACAGATTATGATTCAGCAGACCACAGGTTGGACTCTAGATACTTATATTCAAATAAACTCCTTGATGAAACTGATATTGTTGTTCTACATATAATTCCATTAAAAAACACTGCAGACTAATAATTCTCAATACTCATACATAATTGATTTAATTATTTTTTTTAATGGGACCCACCCTTGATAGGTTTTGAAATCTCTCCAGATGATTCCATTGGGATGCCAAGATTGAGAACCACTATTCTCTTTCTTGCTGACATTGCAATTTCAAAATTAAAAAATTTGAAATATCTGCCACTACAAAAGAGACTAAGATCTCTAAGGACAGTTACCAAATCTATTTCGTTTCTAATTTCCCCAGATTCTAGAATTACTGTCTTCTGTCCCATCAGTTTCCAGTACCAACTCCATTACTGACCAGTGTTTCACCTCAGTATGTTTTACTGCATGGTAAGGATGCCAGTGTCTTCAATTCCTTACCTCCATCAATGTTACAATGATTCAGAAATTATATCTTCTCTAAATATTTGTATCAGATAAGTATTAATAGATAATAGATTACCTCAAAACTCAGTGGCTCAGAACAATAGCATCTTTTATTGCTCATGAGTTTGTTTGCCATCAGGTGGTTCTACAGGCCTTGGATGAGCTTGCTCAGCATCTGTGGTCAAGCTGTTGTGGGTTGGGAAGCAGCTCTGCTGATCTTGGCTGGGCTCTCTCAAATGTTTGGGGTCTGGCTGACTCTATGGTTGGTCTCTGTTGACCTTGGCCAAGACTCCTGAAATCTCCTCCACGTGCCTCTCATTCTCCAAAAAACTAGCCCAGACAGGCTTACCTGGAGGAGCCAAAGCTTCTAAGAGAGGAAGGAGAAGCATGCAAGATCTCATTCTGATACATTTTATTGACAAAAACAAGTCACCAGAAGACCATATTTAAGGGGAAAGTAAAAAGATTTCACCTCTTGGTAGTAGAGTTTCAGAATCTTATTGCAAAGAATTTGGATACAGGAGAGCCATGAATAGGACTAGAAATGTCATCCACAGCATTTGGGGAACAAAAGCTTCCAGAATGTCTCCTTGCACTTTGGGCCTAGAGGAGTCATCATAAGTGTAATTGAAAAATGAGTTGATTTTGGCTTATTCAATTTGTTGACGAGATATTTAGTAAATGAAAGGCTCAGGATTTAATTTCAAATGTTTGAACTTTGAAGAAATGTAAATAGCTAAGGGAAAATAGATTTCATTTGTTACTCATCTTTAAAAATAGGTAATAAATTCTTGGTAGGAAGTTTGGATCAATGAACATGAAAAATGGCTCAGTATTGAATTTAGTAGAGGTTGCAACAACCAAAAGGCTGAAACCTAGCAAAATAAAAACAACTAAACTCACAAGATCACTTTCAGTTAAATAAATTGACACTTTCCTTAGTTCCTACCTTCCTTTTAAAATGTATAGACCTAAGGGGTTTTCAGTAAAAAAAAAAAAAGAAAGTTAAGAAAAGAAATGAAAAAAATCTTAAAATGATCTCCTAATTCCCAAAGATGATGATTCATTGCAAACCTGAGGCCACTCTAAATTATCCTAACTGGTGTGTTTTCCTTGGGAGACACTCTGCCACCCTCCTTGCCCAAAACTTCCCTTTACTACCAAGAGTTCTTTTTACCTCTACAAGCGATCTCTGGGTAAGAAATTTAACATCTATGCTACTGGAGGACATCATTTCTGGGACAGAGGAGGGCAAACTTCATAGGTTCAAAGGCTCTTCCTTATTCAGTAATAAACATTTGATCAACTGGTTTTACAAGACACATGGGACTCTGCCCTCAGGGTTTCTCATCACTAAGCTTTCTGACTTCAAGGTAATCAGGCTTTTCTAAGTTTATCCTTCTTGTCCTTATTATCTGTATCTCAACTTTTTGTAAAATTGTTTCCAAACAAAAAGTGTTATTTAAAAAAATTCTTCACTCTATTACCTCTCTCTATTACCTATACTCAACAAGGTACAAAAAAAAAATGGCAAAGTCACTTTCCAAAAGAGAAGGAGAAAAGTAGAGTTGGAGTGGTAGTTTTCACCTCTTGAATCACCTGAACATACCATCTGGAGCTGACCAAAATCCCTGTCATAAGGAAGCCAGTTCACTTGTTTCCAAAGGCCTTGTTTATGTAACTCTTTAATTATAGCATAACCAAATCACAAGTATTTTGCCATGGGAAAATGTAAAGTCATTAAGCAACTTAAATACCACCCCACCCTTTTCAAGCAGACAACACAGCCATTAAGCAATTAATGCATGTTAAGACATTTCCAATTTTTTGGCACTAATGCCAGTTCAATCATTTAGGTCCAGAGAGCATAGGTGAAACCTACTCATTACAGTTCTTGATGGAAAGCAGAGTACCTTGTATCTTTTTAAAGTGAAATTTCAATTTCCAACCCCCATAATGCACAGAGCATTAAGGCAGTTGCAAAACAAGGTTGGATACTGTTTAACATTGCATGGCATTTCCAATAGGTGTATGAGTCATATTTGGACTTTAATCCCTGTTAATTGGGTGTCTTCCTGAGCTTGTAGATTTTAGGCCTTCTAAGTCCTTGGGTTCTGCTGACATATTGGGCTGTGGTTTGTTGTGGGATGCAAGGAAAGGGAATTTTACCTGCTTCTACCTCCCAAATAAAAAGAGTGACCTGTTGTATTCAGTTGTGAATACATATACCCATATGTATTTGAATGAATGAATAATATATCCATATCTATCTATATGTTAGATAGAAAATAAAAATGTGATTACATGTGGACCCTTGCAGATTTGTTACTGCTTTTTGAAATCCAAGTTGCTATATTGTGTTTGTTTTCTTAGTGTTGAAAGTGCCATGAATCACCATGTTTTTCTTTCTTTAGATACTTCCCTTATTCTGTCTTCAAAATGGGATTAGTGAATAAAACTGGGATATACAGGTTTTGAGAGCAGTGGAAAAAGAAGGAAATCCTAACACAAGATTCCTAGGCCTAATTCCCAATAAGATGTATTTGTGTTAGCCTTTGCTGTGTAACAAACTACTCCAAAACTTAATGGGTTAAAACAGCAAACGTATATTTAGCTCATGGATCTGTAGCTTGGATCTTTGTGCTGGGCTTAGTTGACTCATTCTCCATTTCTGGTTTTGTTCGTACTCAGTCATGCATGTGTGGTCAGACATAGTTTCTCAGAGCAAGTGGGCTGGCAGCTGAGACAAAGGAATCGCTGGATTGTAGTTGTCTCCTGCCATCCCATGGGTTTGTCTAAGAGGGTAGGAGGTCGAAAGAACAAGCAGTGTGCAAGTTGTCTAGAAGCCTAGGCTCATGATGAGTTTAGTCCCATTTCATCAACATTCAGTGGGTCAAAACAACACATAAGAACAGCTCAGGTACAATGGCTTTATAAGAGAATACTGTAGTCACATTGAAAAGGAATTGGACAGAGGGAGGAAGGGAAGATCTAGTCGCATTTTTTATTTATTTTTATTTATTTATTTATTTATTTTGGGAATGTAAATCTTTTATTAAACAGTTGTCTTTCCACAGTAGTCTACCATAGTAGGCAAATGTTTACAAGGTTGTCTAGAAATGCCAACACGAGGGATTGGCAACCATTATTTATAAGGAAACCATGAATAGACATTTTTTGGTTTTTCAAGTCATAACACTGTCACAGCTTCTCAATTCCATTGTGGTGTAAAAGTAACCAACAAGTCAATAAATGAATACAACTATGTTCTAATAATATTAACAAAATAGGTAGCAGGCTGGATTTGATCTATAAAATAACTTTCGAACTCTGTCATCTTAGAATGAGACCATTTTGCTACAAAATCTTAACCTTTAAACAAATAGGCTAGAGCATGGTCTTTCTAGTGGCTTCCATCAGACACTAACAAGCTGGGAGGAATGAAGTTGAATCCACATCAGACTACAAACTGACATATGGGTGAGCTTTTGTTCTAGTGGTGGGGGATGGGGATATTCCTTCTTGTTAAATACAGCATTTGTTTACCGAGTTAAATACATAGACTAAGATATCTATCATTGTAGTGGTTGTTTGCTGCTTGGATGTAATAATTGCTTATTTCCTTTTGTTTGTTGTGGTTAGCTCACTTTCAAGGAAGAAAGACAAAAATTTCTAAGTAGAATAAATACTAAGAGGCAGAAGAAGGGACACAGTAAAGCAATTAGAGAACTCCTCAAGGGCAGGGATGGGGCCCTATCTGGGGAGCCAAATTCTCCAGCTGGAAGTGATCCCGGAATTTTACACACTTGTTCTCACCCTTGGGTGCATGTCAGAGTCACCTGGAGAGCTTTGCAAAATCCTGATGCTTAGGCCACACCCCAGCACCCTTCAATGAGACTGACTGGGGGCAGGATTAGGATTTTTCAAACCTCCCCATGTGAGTCCAATATGAAGCCAAGTTTGAGAACCAGGGTTCTATAGTCTTGGCAACTATTAGTGACTCCTGTGGTCTGGATCATTCCACAAAGGCATGACTCCCACTCACCTAAACTAACCTTCTGAGAGCACATCAGCTCCAGGTCTGTCCTTCCTAGGAACTGAATAATAATCTCAACAATAATGTAATTACCTGATAATCTCTCTGAATGCTGACACAGCCCTGGGTCTTGAATGTCAGTATTTGTTAACATATTTTTTCTCCTCTTTTCAAAACGTCATATTTTGTTTTCAGCATTCAACCATATGTTTATCAACTGTACTCATATTGCTGTTTTTTAAAAAATCAGTATTATTTCAACTTAAGTAGTAGACTTCTGTTCAGAATAAAAAATGAGCATCCAGAAGTATCTTAAAGCAGACTTGACAAAGAACATATTCGACGTTAGAGTAGATCAAATACTCATGATTAGATGTCCTCTGGGCATGCCACTAAATTAAAGTCAATATTTTGTTAATTATTCTTTAAATTTACTACAACAGCAAGACAAACAGCCTTAAGAGCTACAGTGGATTAGTTATTTTCCCCTTTTACTTCACTCTGGTGTTGATTAGCAACTTAAGCTAAAAAGTTTAGAAATGATCTGGTGCCATGCCTTCTTCCCTTTCGCAGATAAAACTTCCATTTCAAAATTTAAGTGGCTTTCCCAAAGTAGTAGGAAAACTCATTTGTGATAATATGCATCTGGTTTTCAGATGGAAGACTCCACGGTGCTCTCAGAAAGCAGTTGCAGGGGCCACAAATCAGATTCTCAGTTCTCTCTCTCCCTTTGTTCCATTGCACCCACAGAGAACAGCTCCCAATGACAGCAACTCCTCCTTCTCAGAAGTGACTCAGTGCAGGCATCTCATCTGCTCTCACAGAATCCTACTTTTCCAATTTAGTCCACTAGCTGTCTCCATTGCTTACTTTATTCTTGAAGCATTATCTGCTTATTTTGGGCTGTAGAAACTCTGGGCATTCATCTTCTCCAGAGCATCCCTTGGGAGTTACCTAGGGCTAACACTTAGGAGAGGCTAGAGCTGAAGGTTTTCTATGAAGCAGGAGTTCTGCTGCTAGAAAAGGGCAACTGGGTCTCACTAACTTTTCTGTGGCCAAGTCTTCTCTCTGGCATGCTATATTCTCAAAACCCTTAAAGGTATCATTATCTAGGGAACCAGCAAAGAGACAATTACACCAATCAGGCATCCAGCTTTAACCAGTCATCTGACGTTTAAATCCAGCAAGATGAGCTGGAACTTCCCTATTATTGTTGCTGCAGAAGACCAGGAACTGTAACTGTTTAAGTGCTACCTGCATAAAATGCCATTCACAAAAGGACTGTAGGGACTGGTTTGTGATTTTCATGGTGCAAAAGGACTTTACACATCCCAGAACTAGAGAGAGGGCCACTGTAAAAGGCAAGTCTGTTCAGATACCCATCAAAGGTATGTACCCCCAAGAAAGGGAACAGGCCAGCTACTAATCCTGACCTATTTAACAAATTAATTCAAAATTGTATTAATCAATGATCTTCTACCAATGGTAAATAATAACATCAATATATAGTTATTTTAATAACTATTTGCAAAAAATGGAACCAGACTATCAAATCTACAGCTTTGGCAGATTTCACTTGATTACTGTTTAATCTTGAAAGTTTAAGTATACAAAAAAATAAGAGAGTAAAATATATTGAAAACAAACTTATCATCACAAATTTAATACTTTTTAACATTTTGCTTCAATTGCTTCGCAGTTGTTTTGCTATAGTAAATTAGGGAATTTATAGACATTACAAATATCCCTACCTACCTCCCAAAACTCAATGTACATCTTTTAAAACTAAGTACATTTTTTTCTTCATTAACACAATATCATTACCTTACTCAAAAATTATAGTTTCTTAGTATCATCTTATACACTCACCTGAAGATTTCTTCAATTGTTCCCATAATATTTGGGGGGCTGGTGTATTCAAATCTAGAGTCAATCAAGGACCACAACTTAGATTGTGATGCTATGGATGGACAAACATCCAGTTCTTTTTAAGACTGTGAGGGGAAAAAGTTATGGATACCACACAAACCAGGAAAGACGCTACAGAAGAAAATGAATTTGGTAGGAAACACATGATAAGTTTCAGGCAAGAGGGCATGTAGACAAATGGGGAGATATTTCTGGCTGGAGATATCAAGAAGAAAGGACATGAATAAGGAGAGGCCAGTGGATCAGTCCCTAGAAATATTGCTACAATTACTTACTCATGCATACTGGGTAAAGAAAGTGGTGAAAAAGTCAATTGCTCAACATTTCATGACTTGAGAGGAGACGGACACAATGAAGAAAAAGATGGTGTTGGAAATCATGTTGGAAAATTAGAATATAATATTTCTGGAAAGGAAAGAGAAATCACTGATACAATTGTATCTCCAAAGTAGACTGCTGCAGAGAATGGAAGACTTTGAATGTTGTAGCATCACTGCTGAGAATATATTCAACTCTGCATAGCTTATTGGAAATGCACCTTGGGCTAGCCCTAGACAACCTCAGTCAAAATCTCAGGAGTTTATGTTTTGACAGGTTCTCCTAGAGATTCTTAAGTACAGGTCTAAAATATATCCTGTCTTCTCGGCTCACATAAACAGTTTCCATCAATAAATAAAAGCTTCCATAAATAGCACCTTTCTGAATATAGCACGATTTTCCCTGATTCTTAATGACAAAAGAAAGCAGAAAGCAAGGAAGACATAGATTACCATAACTGGGGGGTGAGAGAAACTTCTTTTCTACTTTAAGTTCTTTCTTTTATCTCTAATATCCCAAGTTATATATGACCTACACCTAACTCTTCATAGATGCTAAAATTCTGCTACTTAACAAAATATATTGGGCCTCCCCTGGTAGCGCAGTGGGTTAAGCAACGCACTATGAAGCAAATCACAGCCACTGAAGCACGAGTTCGATCCCTGCTGCCGGCCAGGGGGGGGACCCACATGGCGTGGCAGACCTCTCCTGCTGTGCCCGCTGC
>JAGFMF010011643.1:8887074-8927522 GCA_019455555.1 Galemys pyrenaicus | reverse complement strand
CTCTGTGGTGAATCCTCTCACCCCCCCACACCTCTGGCCTGTGCCCCAGTGCTTGTATGCATAAATAAATAAATCTTTAAAAAAATATATATATATATTTTGTGTAGACACCCCCTCCACAGTCTCAAGCAACAGATTACTCTAACTTCAGCAAATTTGGACTTCTTCATTCTTATTCTTGATTATCAGTAGGATTCTTGAAACTAAACTTTATGTTGTGTTTGTTTTTTTTTTAAATACACCAGTGTAAAACCATTTAGTTTTTCATTTCCTGCCTCTTAGGCCCTCCTAACCTACCTCCCCAATAAATGAAAACATTTTCCCAGATTTAATTCTTAACATTTTCTCTGCATATTTCTGTTCTCTCTTTGATAGTGACAAAGCCAAATTTAGCTAGATGGAATTACATAGAAAATCTTTTCTGTATTATTTACTCAGCCTTAGATTTATAAATTCATCATATTGTTATAAATAGCTATAATCATTGATTCTAACTGCTGTGTAATATTCCATTATCTAAGTACACAATAATTGCGGATTCTATGGCGAATAACATGACATATTTTCTATATAATGATATTACAAAATAGTCCTCTTATGAACATTCTTGGCAAACCTATTTAACTCTTCTGCTGTATCAGTATCTAGGAATGGAGTCATTGGATCATGAATATGGATATTGTAAGCTTTATATGCCAAATAGTATCCAATGCAGTTATACTAAACTACCTTCCCATTAGTGGTATATGAGAGTTCCAATTATTTCATATTGTTACCTACACTTGTAGTTCTCTGTATTTTTCAATTAACACATTTCAAAGGATAACTATTCATTGATTTTTTTTTGTATGGAAAGTCAGTGTCCTCTTGATATTCTTTTTCTGCCTCTCTTGATTGTATTTGATGACTTGCATTTTTGAAATAGCCACCTAAGCTCCTAAATGCATGCAGTGGTCCCCAAATATATCTAGTCAGGAAAAACAGTAAGACTGATCAACAAAGTGAAATTTAGGGGCCTGAACCAGTACACTGGTAGTTGTTTCAAAGAAAGAACAAGTGAAAGGCAATTTGTAGAAGTGTGACATTGCAAAATATGTCCCAAGTCTTCAACCTCCCTCTATCCATGGTTGACTATTCAATTTTGCTGCTTCTCCATCAAGAGGTAGTATTTTCTAACCCTTAAATATGAACTGGCATTTCCATTGGCTTTGATCAGCAGAACGTAGCAGAAGTGACAGTAGGTCACTTCAGGGTTGACCCTGAGGTCAGGTCAATTTATACTTCAAAATATTTTGAGTTCCATTGTTTTCTTGGAATCCTGTTGAGTCAGCACAGAATAATCTGCAGGAAGATGAAATCTCCAAGAATTGAAGCAGACTTGCTCCCACTGAAACCATCCTGGTGGTCAGAAAGAAGAGTCATGAGAACATCTCCTTGAGTTTAACTAAGCGTGGGCCAGGTGAACAGAACCGCCACTTCATTGCAAATTTGTGATTTTGTAAATGACTACTGTTTCATTCCACTAAATATAAGATTAACAAAGTGCCCTGTGAGGAGTGGAGAAAATGGAACTCTACTACACTGCTGGTGGGAATGCAAGCTGGCCCAACCATTATGGAAAGCAATATGGCGGGTCCTCAGTCTACTAAGAATGGAACTTCCAAAGGATCCAGCAATCCCACTCCTGGGAATATACCCAAAAGACACAAATACACTGATTCAAAAGAATACGTGCACCCCTATATTTATAGCGGCACTCTTTACAATAGGTAAGACCTGGAAACAACCTAAATGCCCAAAAACAGATGAGTGGATCGGGAAGCTATGGAACCTATACATGATGGAATACTATTCAGCAATCAAAAATGAAAAACTAGACGCATTCATAGGAACATGGATGGAACTGGAAGGGATGATGCTCAGCGAAGTAAGTCAGAAGGCAAAAGAAAAATACCAGATGGTTCCTCCCCTAGGAGGAATATAAGAGAACCAAATAAGGATCAAGGAAAGGAATAAGAGCAATAATAATAATAATAACAACAAGAAAGACACAAAAACCAAAAATGAAAAGACGGACAAACTGGGGACACTTGGTGGGGAGGGAAGAGGGGAAGGGTTGAGGGCAGACGGGAGCATGGGGGACTGAGGTGATGGTGCACTGGTGAGATGGTGATGGGGAATACATGGGGATTACAATTGATGTCAAATATATGTAAATTTAAAAAATTTATATTAATAATAAAAAAAAGTGTCCCGCTTTATACATTTCTTCCCAAAGGAGACTCTACTTCAATCTGATCGAATTGATTTGCTTCCAATATCTCCTCCTCCTAGGAAAGAAACCACATTTGAATCTGTGGTGTGGTGTTCCCAAAAGTCAAAGTGAGATAGACTTCTTCTCCTCCTTGGCTTAACTCTGCATCTTGAAAAAGATTTTGGGAATGATACGTTAGTAAGAACAGTCTCTGGAAGAGAACACCCTCCTATATAATCTAATTTCCTTCTGGACAATGGCTGAAAACCAGTTCTTAGTCCACCACAAGAAACCTCGGCATCACCTGTGTCAGCACATGCAGCTCCCCTAGACTCTGATGTCCTGCCAACGAGTTCTCCTCCCAAAGCAATCAAACCATCCCTTTGCCAGTGATGAAAATGACTACCTTTGATGTCTCACTGGGTCTGTGCTAAAGCATTTCCAATAAAGTAAATGACTCTGCAAAATTTCTTCCTTGGTAGAGAGGCAAGTGGCAGAGTAGGCCTAAACATTGTTCTAGAGGCACAGGAATCACCTGGCATCTTGTTAAAATGAAGATTTCTCATCAAGTAGGTCACGGGTGGGGTCTGAGATTCAGCATTTTTAATTAGCTCTTAAATGGTGCTGATGCTGCTTGTCTTGGGCCATACTTTCAATAGCACAGGTCTAGAGCTGAGGTTTTGGACAGATAGACCCATGACCTGGAGGCTTGTAGCCTTCCTCTTTTCAACTGCTAATGGATTGGCCAAAGATTTATAGGAGACCGTTCATGTAAAGGACTAATCACAGCCCCCAGCCTACAGGGCAAGTAGAGGATATAGACTTCTATTATGGAGACACATAGAGGTGCCAAATATTTGTCATGTGGTCTTTCTTCTTAGACGTTGGCATAATTCCTTTTTTAAAAAAGATTTATTTATTTATGCATACAAGAACTGGGTTTCAGGCTAGAGATGCAGGGGGTGAGAGGATTCATCAGAGACAGAGCGGGGAACAGAACAGGCAAATACCCTGAAATACACTGCTGAGGGGAGCAGCAGGTGAGGCAGGAGACGTCTGCTGCGCCATGCATGTGGGTCAGCTCCCTGGCTGGGGATAAGACTCATGCTGCAGTGCCTGGAAATGCTTCATAGTGCAATGTTCAACCCCTTGCGCCATCAGGGAGGCCCTGAAATGGGCATAATTTCTATCAGGATTTACATGACACAGTGCCAAGTAACTTTAAGTGTTCTCTAAGTCCCATGTTAATGTCCTCGAAGTCTTGCAAGCAGTGCTGAAGCAGAGGCAATATGCAAGTTGTGGGATTCGGGTATTGCTGTAGGAGTCTTATTATGAGGAAAGTAAAAAAATGGGGGTCATAAAGAAGTTATGGTGAGTCTGTTTACCCTGACTGAAAACCTGTGCTTTTCACCCTCCTCTATGCTTCTCAGTCATGCCACAATCCCGCCCAGCTACGAGTGCTAAGCTTTTGTCCTTGTATATACAGTGAGGTTGAAAATAGTGTGAATCTCTCCCAGACAAGATTATTCAGCAGTTCTCCAATCCTATGCAAACCAATAGGTCTAACAGCAAGAAAAATCAGGTTTTCTGAAACTTTTCTCACCCATTTACTATTAAACTCTACTTGATATGTCCACTAAACTTTTCCTACTTAAGGAATTTCCAGGAACTATCAACACTAACTACATCTGAAAGCTTAAATATAGAGGCACTAAACTAAGGATTAGATAAAGACAAACTTAAAAACTAACCTTGAAAGCTGACTATAGAGCTGTAACATCTAGAAGGGAACAAAGAGGGAAGGAAACACAGTGGCCTATGGTGGTGGTCTATGGGAGATTTGGGTGGTGCACTACAGTGGCAATACTTGATAGGTGTATCCAAACATGACCTCGATTAAAATGAAATTAATTTTTAAAATACAGAATATATCAAATTTACTGTATTATGATCTCTGGAATATTCCAGATGATTCTGAGGTACACTAAAGTTTGGGGAGCACGGCTTTAGGACCTCAAAAAATAGCATCACTGTGGCCCCTCTTGGATCCCAGGCCCTAAAGAAAAACATGCTGTTCTAGGATCTGCATTTCAACAAGATATTCAAGAGATTGGCATACTCATTAAAATTTGGGAAGCAATTCTCAAACCTAGAGCATACCCAGTTTACCCTTAGGGGAACAGATTACCTGGATTGTAGAAGCAGGCAAAATGCAAATAAATTATTGGAGAAAATAGAGAAGTATAAATACCACTGCCTTTGCATTGTGTTAAAGCAAACAAGAAGGAACGTAAGCTTTAGGCATTAATGTTCTGCCTTTTACACAACTGCTAACTAAGGTTTCGGATGCACTGGGCTTAAGCGAAGTGAGCTACAAATCGAGTTCTTACTGGAAGACAATTAGAAAGAATTCCTATCTTGGCAAAAACAGTGAAAAAAAAAAAAAAAGCTCTGGTTTCTCTGTTCCATCCTTGTTCAATTCACATCAGAGGCCAGCAGAAAAGGGGTAGAGGTTTTGTTCTTTGGGTATGGGTGAGGCATTCTTTCCCAAAATTTACTCAGGGCCTTGGATTTAAAACCGACTGCTTCTGCCAGTTCTGATTTCCTTGAGGCCCTAGATATAGAAAGAAGTTTCTGTGCTTAAAAAAAAAAGCCTCCTGGACAAGATGTTTCAGTAGGACACACCACCCACTGTCTCACCTTGCCCACTCCTTATAGTCATATGGCTGGCCAATCAGTCCAGGTCAGCAGACAGGCTGAGGCTTGCTTGGACGTTTTTATGTTCTGAAGATAAACATGTGGAAAGTAGACCCCTGTTGGTGTCTAACTAACAGCTAGTACTGGGCCTGCCATGAGATAATACAATGATTTTAAGATTCACTTTTAGCTTCAAAGTTATACACGTATATGTACGTAGAGAAGCTACTGACTTCAGCATATCTCTTCTTGTTCATGCGCTCTAAAATGTGGATACTAAGACGTGGTTAACTATGCACGTACATCAACCAGGATGTAGGACTGAGAGCGGGAAGGAAAGGTAGCAAGAAGGAATTGCCTGAGGGCCTCTGTGTTATCTAAGGAAGACTGGGCAAGTTTGTCAGGGAGTCCTTGATCCAAAACGGACTTGTTAGAGGAGTCATGTATACCTTGGAAATTATTATAGGGCAGGATGAGGGACACCCTGAACCCCCCAACCTGCCTGCTTTAAATAGGTTCTGCCAGGTCTCCCTGGTGGCACAGTGGGTTAAGCAACGCACTATGAAACAGACCACAGCCACTGCAGCACGAGTTTGATCCCTGCTGCCGGCCAGGGAGGGGACCCACATGGTGTTGCAGACCTCTCCTGCTGTGCCCGCTGCTCCCCTCAGCAGTGTACTTCTGTTGATCTGCCTGTTCTGCTCCCCGCTCTCTGTGGTGAAGCCTCTCACCACCCCCACACACACCTCTGGCCTGGACCCCAGTGCTTGTATGCATAAATAAATAAATCTTTAAAAAATAATAATAAATAAATAGGTTCTGCCTTCCACTCATCAAGACAAGTATAATCTAGTGCATAAGATCTTTAATGGAAAGAAACTTTAACACAATTAGTGTTCAACAAAGAAAAGACAATATAGTTTCCAAATCAAGCACCCGAAGTTACCCTTGTGGGTAAAAACCTAGCCAAACAAAGTTGGCCCAAAGCAGGACCACTGAGACGCAAAAGATTTGCCACAAATCTAAGGCACCTCCTGGTGGGGCCCCATAGAAAAAGGGCAGAAGGGGCCTAGTCCAGCACCACTGGGACAAAAGGAGGAAAGTCAAGATAAAAGCTGCCATTGTTAACTCCCCACCAGTCTCTCACTGACATATATTTCAACCAGTCCAAGACCAATAAAGCAAATGCAGCTTCTTCACCTGTCTTTCTACAGGTCTCCTTCTGGCTCCCCATTCTTCCTTCCCACCTCCAGTCTCTTCTCCAGCTTGCTAGCCCCTGCTCAGCTCCATGCTTCCTTGGGTGGGGCAGAGAACCTGGAAACTCCTCTTTCCTTGGGACCATCCTGTTACAGAATGAACCTGCCTTAAGTTCAACGTGTCTTTTCTTCTCTGTTGTTGGTTAGGAGCAAATTGATGTAAAGAAGGCTATGGATGTGTCTATAGCAGTTGGCAGCTCAGTCAATGTTTCTTGCAGGCCTGCAAGGCACAGTCTCAAAGATAACTCTCTTTCCTGTCAAAAACATCCAGTGATGCATACTTTTGAGAGTCCTAGACCAGTCCATTCTCCTGGGGGGAGAGGGGTTCATAACTATGAAAAAGTCAATCAGCACACTACCATAGGCATCCCCACCATCAGAGCAAATTTTCAACTGTGTATTTGCATGAAACTCTGTTCCTTTGGGACAAATAGCAGAAAGAACTTTGGCTTTGTTATGTAAAACTTGGACAATGCAATCATGATTCTTAACTAACGTGCTGAGTGCTGTTGGCCAGTCTTCAAGAAGGCAAGAGACTAGTGTGGCTGTGTGAGTGATAAGCATCCTGCCTTGAAAAGAAGTCACTAGGTTGTTGGCAGTAGGGTTTTTTGAAAAGTTCTCTGATGTTCTCTTAAAATCTCTTCTGACACTCCCTGAGGAGGCTATTGCGCATTTTTCGGTAAAGGGAATTGAAAGAGACAAACTGTGTATGGAGATGTACAGTTTCAATAACAACAATAATAAAACCCCAAAGGTCCAAGGACTGGGAAGAAGGAATTTTATTTATTTATTTTTTTGTAGGGAGCAAAAATCTATCACCCCAAAGGTTGAGCCAAAGGTTTATTTCACAGAAGGGCTCTGAAGGTCTTTCCCAGCACCTGACACTACCTTACTGTACGACCTTGACCCAGTCACTTGACCTCTCTTCAGCACTATCATTGTCCCTGTGAACTGAAGAGAATAGCAGTCAACTGAAACTCACTTGATAGATATGCTTTGTATGTCAAATGGCATCAGTATTTTGAAAACCTGGAAAAGTCTCACAAAGGTGAAATGATTATGTCAAGTCATCTTAAGGAAAATAGGGTATTTTAAGTTTACAAATGGGTCAGACCTGGAACCGGAAAGACCCAAGGAAACAGTAGAGCCAGAGTTGTGATGCAGCAGTAAAGCATCTGTCACTTCCATTTTCTGGTTTTTCCCTTGAGGCCTAACAAAGCCTGTTTTGTTTTGTTGTGTTTTTTTTTTTATAAATACCAAGGGCAAAGTGCCCTTCTACAAAGATAACATCAGAATTGAAGACCCCCAGGAGATGGGGGAAGCAAGATGGCATCAGTCAGAATACAAGAACGATATGCTGACCTTTGCCCTCTTCCCTCTTCTGCTCCCTTGTAACTCTAGATAAACACCCCTGCCCTGTGTCAAAGAAAGGGATAGTGGTCTTTCAGATGCCAGTTTGCTGCCCTCCTGAATTTGTGAGCAAATCAATTTTTTCTTTATTCTCCTTAATCACTATTTTCTTTTATTGGTCAAGGGAACCAAGACTGGCCACTATTATGCTAGCCATTGGTTATTGTATCTCTTTTATATTTGTAGCAGTTCAATCCCCATAGAAAAGGGAGGTTCCAGGTTGTTGGTTCTTAGGTCCCCACCGAAGGAAGGTTGGAGCTCAGCAGTGAGTGATGGGAAGCTAACAAAAGACTTGGAGGAGGGACATGGAGGAAAAACATGTGAAGAAAATGCTGCACTTGCTTCTTGACCTTGGACTTGTCAGGGTCATGGGGAACAAGGAAGGAGACACTGAAAGAGATGTGGATGAAAAATCATGGGGAGGCTGACAATGGCAGCTTTTATCGTGACTTGTACTTTTATTTTGCTCTGTTCCTTCTAGACCTTTCTGGCCTCTTCTGCCCCTTTCCTATGGTTCACTGCCAGAAGGTGTCTCTGACTTGTGGATAGTTTTACGGACCCAGCAGCCTACTTTGGGTCAATTCTGTTTGGCTGTGTATTTTCCCACGAGGGGATGGTAACTTTGGGTGTTTAATTGGAACCATTCTTCTTTCTTTTTTTCCATATCTCTATTGCACACTAGTCCTATAAAAGTTCTTTTCTACTGAAGGTCTAATGCATTAAAATTATGTTTGTCTTTATGTAACAAGTGGCCGAACCGATTTAAAAGTATGAAGTTTTAGGGTTTCTGAGGTGCTCCTCATTCTGCCTGCTAACAGGTTTACGTCTCACTTTCTTCAGACTGGCAGATTCTCACTTCCTTTTATTTCCAGCTTTATTTTTTTTAAAGATTATTTTATTTATTTTGCATAAAAGAGCTGGGTATAGACCAGAGCTGGGGGCGGGGGGGGGGTCATGAGAGGATTCATTAGAGACTGAGTGGGGAGCAGAACAGGTCGTTCTACTGAAATACACTGCTGAGGGGTTGCTACATTTAGAATCAGATCTCAGGAGACAGGAGAGGTCTGCCGCACCATGTGGGTCAGCTCCCTGGCTGGGGATCAAACTCACGCTGCAGTGGCTGCCTACAGCTTCATAGTACTGAAATTTAAGCCCTTGTACCACCATGGAATCACCCCATAGTTCCAGCTTATACTGGCCTAAAGAAAGGGTCTGGACCTGAGATCACCACTCATGGCAGACCCCGTTACCAAGCTTAGAGTGGGGCCTGGATGAGGGTATTTCTTCAGAAGGGGGAAATTGGGCATCACTTGCACATAGGCCAACCCAAGAGATACAAGTTATAAATTGGCAAAGCAACATCGAAGATAGAAATCAGACTGTGGAATAGAAATTTAGAAGCATGACCTAGTCTTCCTCCTTTCCATCCTCATAATCTGGTACAAATTACACAAACCACATTGCTTTAAGCCTTGGTTTTCTTGCTAGGGATAAAAATGGGTTATTTCAAAACCCAACATACCAATCCAATAATTTACATGAAAATATACTGTAAATTCTAAGATGCAAAGAATGGCCGCTGGGGTTTAAAAAGAATAGAAGCGAATAAACAAGCTGGGCTACTGACTTGCCAGGGAAGTGAATACACAATTGTGAAGACATTCGCTTCGTGGTGAGTAGAAAGCATCACATTCAAGAAGGCTTTTTTTTTTTATTATAGCATGCCAAAAATTTTGACAAATTACAAGTAGCTCTAATGGTTGAGTAAGTAAGCAGTACTGTAGTGATGGGAACAGCTACCACTATCTTTTCATAAAAGATAAATGGCAAAGTTGGGATTTCTTTTAACAAAAAAATTGAGAGGGCTTTAGAAATCAAAGAATCAGATTGTAAAGTCGGAAGCATTGGTCTCTGTAAATGCAATCTCCTTTTTCAAAGCTGTGTTTTCAAAGGCCTGCTGGTTGGCAGACAGGAAAACTCAGAGCAGATCCATGAAAGCGCAGAGTGGGCTCTGCAAAGGCCTTGGAGACAGGCGTCCTGTGTGCTGTGCTGCTCCTTGCTGGCTGTCTGATCAAAGATCATTTATTTCCCCTCTCTAAGCTTCTGTTTCCTCAGCTGCAAAACTCCATCTATAGTTCAGGACTTAAGATAAAATGTAAATCCTGATGCAGAAGGTGGCTGAGGCCTGAGATGCTACATTTTTAACCAGCTGTCAGCTGCTGCTGCTGCTCCTTAGCCACGGACCATGAGTAACTGAAGACTATTCTTGGACTATTGCCCCAGAAGGGATCATTCCAAATTCTCTGTTCCAGTGCTACACAGCCCTAGAGTCTTATTCATATTCTTAAAGGGACATTGGTGCCCATGACTCTCTAAGAATTCAGTGGCAACTTGAATCGTTCTATAAAACAATAAAAATGACTTCAGAATAACTCCATAATTTCCTCATAAGGAAAGCTTGATTCTTGTCTAAAAGCATCTATGTATGCAGTGGACAACTCTTACAACTCATATATATTCTACTCACTGGAGACTGAGAAACATTTACATTGCTTTTACATGTCCTCTCCAAGGCCATCTTCTTAGGTGTTAATTGTATATAATTATTATAGTTATTCCTAAGAGTATGACTTTTCTTTAAAATTGGCAAGTAGAACAGTAGAGAAACAACATCAAGTAGAGAACCATACATCAAGTGAGAGCTGCCCCAGAGATGATAGCTTGCAAGCATTTTCCAGATTGCTTCATATGGGTGAGTATGGTGGTTAGAAAAAAGAATACACCATATATTACTGTACTCACGCCATAAACATACTGTAATATGCTACTACAGCGCTCACTTCCACCAGTGTGTGCGCCAGTGTGCGCTCCAGCGCACACTCCAGCGCATCAGTCATTGCTTTTGAATCTGAGACCTGATGCTTTCAGATGAATCAAGCAATGAGGATGAGTGACTTTAGTGAGCAGAACCACCAGATGCCTCACTATGGCCTCTTAATACAAGCCTTTCAGTTTGTCCTAAATGGCTGCACATGTTTTCTGCGTTTGCAACTTGGATTTCAAGGCTGGGAATAGTAGAGCTCAGGAAGCCAGAGTCTAAAAGAAAAGAATAAAGGGCAAAGGACTAAAACCAACAGGGAAAAGGCAATTACAAGGTATATTAATGTACACTATGCAGAGGGAGGGATTTATTACACTTCCAGGTTTTTTGTTTTGTTTTGTTTTGATTTGATTTTTTTTTTTTTTGGCATGAAAAGAGAGAAAGAACTGATATTTGTCAGTCTGAATTGGATAAGTGCAGTTGCAAAGAATAAAGGGAGCTTTTAGAAAGTAGGCAGCTGTGGCAAAGCCTGAAGCCATGGTACTTGATACTGCAATATACTCTTTTAGTGATTCTGGGCAGCTTTTGAGAACAGCAAGCAAGGCATTCAGGGTAGAGAACAATGGCAAATGTCAGGAATGAAAGAAGGAATCTAGAGTTTAAAAGACTGTTGATTGACAAGTAGGCCAGATCAAAGAGAGAAATTCATAGCAAGTATTTACAATTATAATGCTAATAGAGATCAATAATCATAAAAAAGAAATGATAGCCCAAAGTGTCTTTAACCTTAAAAACAAAAATGAAAGAAGAAAGGGATTCAAGACTCTGACCATTCACCATTTCATCCATTACGGGGTTTTTTTTTTCCCACTGTGTATTTTGTGTCTGAATTCATCAACGTTTTTTTCTCTTTCTTGAAAATTATACAATGGAAATATTTTTGGAGGCGCACATGATGGGGCTCCAGCAGTCTGCTGCAAATCCAGCCTTGGAGACTAAGGCAGCTTTTGTGATCTGCATGAAATGTTTGGGGAGGAGGGATTCTGAAACACATCAGCTGGGTCTGCAAGGCTTATTTGCACTTCCTTCTCACTTCCACTCTGTGCCCCACACAGGTAGAGATATGCAAAACTTCCTCATGGCAGGTTGGGAGGTCAGGCTTAAGGAAGAACCTCGTTTTGGACACTTGCTCAGGCTTGCTTAGGGCCCGGGTGGTTTAGAAGCCCAGGGAGAAATGTTGAAATCAGTCATTGCAAAATCGCTTTTGCAATAAGTAATGAATAAAACTGAAGGAAAATCTCTTTCCTCCCCAAAGTAAAAATCTACCCTAGAACTTGTCTAAACAGCTCCTCATAACAGAATTTTAAAGGCAACTTAAGCTAAAGTGCTTCCCACGGCCACGGCCAGAACCTCGGGCCATCATCGATTGATTCACTCATTCAGTAAATATCTGTCAAAACAAGGTATGTGGCAAGCACAGCCCTGGACAACACCGAGGAACAGGAACATGACAACTTCCTCACAGCCCTTAGATATCAACTCAGATGTCATCTTCCCAGGCAGCCACTGACACTTATCTCAACCAGCACCACTTCAATTACTCTCTCTCCTGTGGCCCTAGTTATTTCCATCATAACCCTTTTTAAAAAATATTTATTTATTTGTGCATACAAGCACTGGGGTACAGGCCAGAGGTGTGGGGGCAGGGAGGATCCACCAGAGACAGAGTGGGGAGCAGATAGACTGAAATATACTGCTGAGGGGAGCAGTGGGCAAGGCAGGAGAGGGCTGCTGCGCCATGTGGGTCAACTCAAACTTGTGCTGCAATTTGCTTCATAGTACATTGCTTAACCCACTTCATCACTAGGGAGGCCCAGTTTCTATCATAACTCTTGATACATATGAGTTCTATTATTTTTAAAAACCAAGAGTTATCTTTAGCCATTGCAACTTAACTGTGAATCCCCATCCTGATTGTTCACTACTCTACCTCCAACAGTGTCCACTGTTAGGAGCATCCCAGTAACTACTTATTAAAGAAATAAACAAAGATGGTGCAAATCATCCATCAAACTCCCTGTTCAGAATAATATTATTTATATACAAAGAAAAAAATTATAGAGTATTAAGTGAAGGCTGCCTAAGACAAATCGATAGATTTTTTTTTGCTATTGTAATTAACTTTCAAAAAGATAATTTCTGAATAGAACCTTCAGAGAAGACTCTCCCCAGCTGAGTCTCTCAGATTCAGATCTCTAAGAAAGAATTTAAATCACTGGGAAAGCAATAACAAATGCTTTCTCAAAATGGCATTCTGGCAGTAGCATGTTATAATCAATAAAAAATGATAAAGACTAGAGATTATGAAAAATGCATATGGGAATTGAGTATGTGTCAGGAGACATCTGAAACCAGTAAAGAGTATTGGATTTTTATTTTAAGTACTAGGAAAGCTGGTTTGTCTTTCTTAAAACTTAGATCTCTCTTTCAATCAATTTGAACATAAATCACTCTTTGATGTAATGAAAAATAAAGTTCTAGAAGAGAATATGAGTAACTGAAATATAATTCATAGTGGAGCATTTATATAGTTTTATGAACAAGATTTCAAACAAAATCAGGAGAGATAAACCATAGGGAAAATATGTGTAAATGTGTACTGCAGAAAGCTGACACACTCAATATATAAGGAGGTTTTATTAATCAATAAGAAAAAATCAAGTGAATAGGAAAAATGAATAGGAAAAACAACTTAAATGGGATAAGGAACAAAGAGTTTATAATAAATAAAATGATGTTTAATCTCACACAAAATTGAAAAATGCAAAACAAATTAACAATGACATATGATTCCCTACCTTAAAATGGCAAAAATATGACTTTTTTTATAATGTTTCTGAGGCTGCAGGGAAAACACACATTCAAAGATTAAATGTAAAAATGAATTGCTATTATCTTTTTGAAGAGTAATTCAGCAATATCTGTGAAAATTAAAACAGAAGCCCTTAATTTCACTAAATTTCTCTCTTCGATATACTTACCTTATATACAAAAACATGATGATGGAGAGGGAGAGAGAACAAAAGGGAGAGAAAGAGAAGAACAAAGACGAGCAGGAAGAAACACTAGAAACAGAAGAAGAAGCTGAAGAAAAGAAGTAGCAACTGTTGCTACTAAATATTCATCTGTAGGTAATGTTTATACAAATAGTGGATTTATTTTTTTTTATTTTTTTATTTTTTTGCAATGGTCATGTAGAGCTTTAGTTACGCCAGCATGCTGGGGCCGACCGTTCAACCGTGACATGCAGGTCTGGCTGAGACAATCGACCCCGAGAGGAAGTAGAGGTGAACTTTTATAGCAAATTTAGCCAATAGGCTGAGAGATCAAAGCCCGCGCAATGAGCACAGCAAATAGTTTTAAAGAGAGACATGTTTCAAAAATTTAAACTTACAGGAGATCCATTTTGGGCGGGCTCAGGCTTCTGCCCCATACCTGGGTGCACATTCTAAGATAATATTCTTGTTTCATATGCCCTGCCCTTAACTGTCCAGGAGAGCCTAAGGTATGGGATCAGCTGACCTACTAGATAAGGCCTGTAGTGGATTTAATGCAACAAGAAAGTAGATTTGGATATATTAATATAGAAAGATCTCCAAAATAACAGACAATTGTAAGATGGAACAAAATTAAAAACCATATTTAAAAGAAAAGAAAATACCCGTATTTCTGGAAGAATGTATTAAAAATATGTTGATCATTAAGCAACTAGCATTCAGTTTGAAATCCCATCTTCAGCACTCAGATGAGGCTGGAGCTGGGACTCTATAATCCTCCTTCTTTGCAATTTAATTCCCTGCTCTGCTGTGGTGATAGATTATGGATTATGATTGTCTTTGAGAAATAGGACTGGAGCCTGGAATGGAAGGGAAGTGCTTCCTTGGAAACATAAGTCATCAGTGAAAGTTCAGACTACTGGAAACTGAGTAATCCTCAGGGCAGCCCCAATCTGAGTTTGCGCAACACCAGTATTTCCAGTTTCTGGAGCTGGTAAATATCCTTGGTATCATCTTTTTAGAGCTATTCCTCAACTTTCCCCTAATTTGACATCAGAGTAGTCAGATCAGGTGGACAAAATGATCGATAGACTAGACTTGTAGAAGGACAAACTTCCAATTTGGAAAATGAGTTAATAATGCCAAACAAACATCCTTTAGCCACTTGAAGACAAGTAATAGGTAATATGCAGTATTTTTCAAATATTTCTGACCCACAGTGAAAATGAATATTTTGCATTATTAACTATCAATGCATACACACACACATACACTCACACACAAAGTGAGCAGTTTCATCAGACAATACTTTAGCCTTATTAGACTTAATTGTTCAGGGGTTGGTGAATCTGACACTGATTATGTCCTATGACATGATGCAGCAACAGTTTTGGAAATTACTGACTGTACAAGAAAAGTAAAAGCTACAAGAGGACAGGGCCTCCCTGGTGGCACAAGGGGTTAAGCACCGCACTATGAAGCATCCTCAGCCACTGAGGCACCAGTTTGATCTCCAGCCAGGGAGATGGCCCACATGGCGCCGCAGACCTCTTCTGACTCACCCACTGGTCCCCTCAGCAGTGTATTGTAGTAGATCTCCCTATTCTGCTCCCCACTCTGTCTCTGGTGAAGCCTCTCGCCTCCCCCCCCATGCCCCGGCAATCCATTTATATATTTTCAATCCCTTTACATGTCACTCCATTTAATATCTATCATCAGAAGAAAAAAATGATAGTCTTGACTCACCACCTTTGTTTCACAATTCATTAATGGTATAAAACTACAATTTGAATGACGCTGGCCTAACAGGATAGAGACAGGCTCTCAAATCAGATAGACCTGTATCCTAAGTCCAGGCTGATGCACATATCATTGTTGTTAGAACAGTTTCTTCTCTAAACATTTCCTCATCTGTGAAATAAGTTTTTAATCCCTTCTACAGAAACAGTTGGAGAATGAAATTGTGTAATGTGTCTAAAGTATATGACATGTCCCACGGTGGAACCAGTACTTCACTTTCCCATTCATGAACAAATTTCATTTAATTTAAAAAATCTTTTTAAAAAAGATTTATTTATTTACGCATACAAGAGCTGACAGGCCAGAGTCATGGGAGGTGAGAGGATTCATCAGAGACAGAGTGGGGAGCAGAACAGGAAAATGGACTGAAATACACTGCTGAGAGGTCTGCTGTGCTATGTGGGTCACCCCCCTGGCCAGGGATTGAACTTGTGCTTCTGTGCTGTGGATGCTTCACAGTGCAGTGTTCAACCCGCTCTGCCACCAGGAAGGCCTTCATGAAACAAATTTTAATTAAAGGAGATGTATGTGGTTCCTGTCCTCATCTTACTTGTCTTCTCACTGTGCAGTCAGTAAACTAAAAACTGCTACTTGACCAAGTGTCAAGCCATAGTGACAAGGTGAACTAACCATTGCTTTTCACAATGTCTCAAAGAAATTAAGGACCCTAGTGACATGAACCCAGTAAAGTGGAAGGAAAGTAAACATTTGTCTGACTGTCTAAAACAGTGGTCTTCAACCAGGGGCAACTTTGTTCTACAGGAGAAAATCTTGACTATAGAAACTGGGGGATTTTTATTGGTGCCTAGTGAGTAGAAGACTCCAATTCTGCTCAGCCTCCTACATTGCATAGGACTTTCCCCACAACCAAGAATTATCCAGACCCAAGTGTCAATAATACTCAGAATGAAAAAGCCTGTGTTATGGGAACTGAACCACTATGATTACTGGTGTTTGGAGGTGTCTCCAGAGTCTTAGTGTAGGAGTAATTCTCACCTGCTTGGGCAAGTCTCCAAAGCTTCCCATTTCAATTTCCTCATCTGCAAAATGGGTATAATAATACGTGCCCACCTCCGTAATTGTTGAGATGTGCAAATCAATCCAAAGATGAAAAGCCTTAAGAATTAGACTAGGTGGCCAATTTCAAATGGGTACCTTTTTATTGTTATTATTGGCCTTTTCATAAAATAAAAAATTGCCAGCAAACTTCAAAGATTCTGTTAATTAAAAGAGATGTATCAAAATACAACATTGGAATAATTATGGTACCAGCACCCAATTTTCACCAGTAGGAATACAGCTCATTTTGGGGTTTTGCACTGTAACATCAAGGGTTCAAAGGGGAATCAAAATTAAATTAGTTTTTTAATAGTGCCAACATTCCAAACATCTGATGTAGAAATAAACAGAGAAGATATTATGGTTACACATTATTCATCTTGTTTATAGGTACTTCCCTTTTCAATACTGTCCCAGACCTAGGGAGTCAATAATACAGACTGTGCCAAGAATTACAAATTGTGTCTTGCTCAGTACTTGACTATTTTTCCAAAGTTATCAAGGTTCACTTAAACATCAACTTGCCAGTAGCTGTTATAAAACATGAGAGGATGAGTCAGTAATTTCTTATTCCCTGGCATACTCACACCTTAGTATTGGTGAGTTTCTTAGCACATTTGTCTTGTACCTTCATTTATTATATTGGTCCATTCATCTCCTTTGTAACCCCAGCACACACTCCATCCTGAGTACAGAGAGGGGAAGATCTTGCGTTACTGATGTTGAACCTTTGTAAAGAGGAGGTATACTATGTCATTAAGCATATTGAGTACTGTGAAGAGTTCTCAAGAGATTTCTCCTCCTGGCTTCCAGTGACTCGTTGCTCTCTTCCATCTCTGCAGAGACTTTTGGGGTCTCTTATGCAAGGAGACAAATGCAGTTCTGTCCCCTTGTCGCTTTTTTTTTCTTTAAAGATTTATTTATTTATGCATACAAGAACTTGGATACAAGCCAGATGTGCCAGGGGGTGGGAGGGAGGTGAGAGGATTCACCAGAGACAGAGTGGGGAGCAGAACAGTAAGATCTACTGAAATACACTGCTGAGGGGACCAGTGGGTGAGGCAGAAGAGGTCTGCAGGGCCTCCCTGGTGGTGCAGTGGGTTGAGCAACGCACTATGAAGCAAACTGCAGCCACTGCAGCACGTGTTCAATCCCTGTTGCTGGCCAGGGAGGGAACCCACATGGCACAGCAGACCTCTCCTGCCTCACCCGCTGCTCCCCTCAGCGGTGTTTTGCCGTCCATTTGCCTGTTCTGCTCCCCACTCTGTCTCTGGTGAATCCTCTCACCTCTCGTGACTCTGGTCTGTACCCCAGTTCTTGTATGCATAAATTAATAAATATTAAAAAAAAGAAAAGAAAAAAGAGGTCTGCGGCACCATGTGGGTCAGCAGCCTGGCTGGAGATCAAACTTGTGCCTCAGTGGCTGAGGATACTTCATAGTGCCGTGCTTAACCCCTTGTGCCACCAGGGAGGCCCTGTCCTCTTGTAGCTTTTACTTTTCTTGTACAGTCAGTAATTTCCAAAACTGTTGCTGCATCATGTCATAGGACATAATCAGTGTCAGATTCACCAACCCCTGAACAATTAAAAAAATGATAACCTCATTGGTCGTTTTAGTGAAGCATCACAGGGTGAGCACAAAGCTTACCAAGCAGAGTAAATGGGAATGATTTACTAAATCCCTCTCCTGTGGGAGGAGCAGGACTGCATACAGTTGAAACAATTACATGGACCAATTTTTCAGTAGGGAGGAACAAAGATAAGCGCTAATGAATGGGTGACTTTTAAAAGTTACTTAAGCTAAAGTACAATTTACTTCATAGAGTTAAGCCCCTCTTTTGAGACACTTCCAAAAAATCTGATTCAAATATAAACAAGGACATTCTTGGTCAACTGAATGAAGCTTTCCCACAGTGTTCAGTAAGCACTCAATCCTGCAGTCTGGACTCCGGAATTACAGTGTTGCAGAAAAAGGTGAAGGATGGGTTTTTAGTCGTGAACATAATGCATGTACAGATGTTGATTTATGTAACTTTACCCCCGAAACTTATATAATGTTCTACACCAGTGCTTTAATAAAAACATGTTTTTAAAAGAAGTACATTGGGGACACGTGGTCCCTTTCTTCAAAGAATTCATGGTCTATTGAGGCTTAACGAAAGTCTACAAATAATGACTGAAATTGGAATCGATGTTGATGGAGAGCTAGAAAGTGCATTGATTGGGTGTAGGGGTGTCAAAATATGGGCAGTGTTCCATAGGCATTAAAAGGAGAGCAGGACAAGCCTGGGGAATGACTGGCACAGGGCATGCGGTCATGAATTGCAGTGATACAAAATGAGGAGTGTGACTCACAGCAAGGAGTGTGTTTGGATAAGTCTAGCGATAGTTCCAGAGTCAGGGCTTGAAGAGCTCTATTTAGGCCACAATGTCTAGGTTTCATAGGGTTCATCAGCCATTCCTAAATTGTGGCATATCACGCATCAAAAATTAACCTAAATTAGGTGGAGACTCATATAGGGTGTCATTCTTGTTTTTTTGCCATTGCATAGCATTTAGAAAATAACTGTCCACCTGTCACTGTCATCTGTGTCAGAGACCCATTTTGTAAAAAAAAAAAAAATTATTTTATATATATTTTAACATCAATTGCTCATTTTGTCCAATGTATGCTTTCTCCTCCAGGTGTAGCCCCTGTAAAATTCTCACCACCAATTCATCCATGCACCATTACCATAGTCCCTGTGCTCTCCCCTATCCCATTTTGTTCCCTCTACCTCCCCCTCCCTTGCAGAATGTCTCTGATTTATAGTTGCCTGGTAATTTTGTTTTTTATTTATTATAATTTTTTCCTGATCCCTTATATTGTTTCCCTATATTGTAACAGAGACTCATTTGGACAACACATTTCTTGTCTTTCTTTCTTTTTTTTAAAAGAGTTATTCATTTATGCATACAAGAACGGGTACAGACCAGAGGTGTGGGGGGGGGTGAGAGCATGCACAAGAGACAGAGTGGGGAACAGAACAGGCAGATTAACTGAAGTACACAGCTGAGGGAAGCAGCGGGCAAAGCAGGAGAGGTCTGCTGTGCCATGTGGGTCACCTCCCAGGCATGGATCGAACTCGTGCTGTAGTGGCTGTGGTTTGCTTCATAGTGTGTTGCTTAACCCATTGCGCCATGAGGGAGGCCCCTCTTATCTTTCTTATCTTGTCCTTGCCTTCCTAGACAGACTTAAAACTATCCTTCCCAGCCTCCTTGAATTTGGATCAGGACATGTGACCTATTCTGACTAATAATTTGGGATGTGAGTTACTTGAGGGCCGTGACAGAAAACAGCTCTGCTGTGTCTTCTAGTTCTCTCCAGAGTGATCCTAGAGGGCCTGGTTACTACAATATATCATAAGCAAGTCATCTGAATCCCTGCCTCACAGCTTGGAAAAGCAGTTCCTGAGAATTCCACTTGATCAGCAGACAAATTGCATGAGTAAATGATCAACTTGTTAAAGCTCTGGGATTCAGAGCTTTGTTTGTAACCTAACTTGAGTGAGCCTCTCCTGATTAATACACTGTCATTTCATAAGGAGAATATACTTGCAAATTTTAAAAACAGATTGAAAATAACCACAGAATAATGTGTAATTCTTCGAATTCAATTAGCTTAATATAATAAAGAAGTCCCTTTTATATTTCATATTGTCCTCATTTTATTTTGGATTCAAAACAAACATCCATTTAAATAGACTACAGATAGCTTTGTTAGAAGTTGGGGGCACTGAAGGACTTGATGTGGGAGATGGTTGCACCATGATGAACTGTGTGTTTAGAAAAACCATCTCCGTCCATTAAAGGTGAACTGCAGACTCCAGTGAAGAAGTGATGTCACAGATGAGATGCCTCAGAAAAGCCATTGCGAGAAAGGATAAGTTCAAAATCGATCAGTGCTGGCATCTGTGGATTATTTAAAAATACATTTCCAGAAGATACTAAATTCTTAATAATTTCTAGTCAGTGTGTTGTCACTACCAGCACGTTCCTGTTTCACTGTGTCAATCACACCTGCTGTCATCCAAGTTCCAGTCTCCAAAGGGTTAGCTGATTTGCTATACAGTATGGATTGTTCTAAACCAAAAGCTTATTATGAAAGTACTCTAAGAATATACCAGATTATATTTCATCTGTGGATTATAAATTCTTTCTGTCACATCTAGACAATCTAGTTATTAAAAAATCTTTAGAAAGTATACATATATACAGAATTTTAATTGAATAGCCTTATTTTAATACATTTAAATTAATAGTCTCCAAATAGAAAAAGATGTGTAATACTAAATTACTGATTGAGCAGAGTAATTCCTCCTATTGGCAAAGAGCAAATTGCTTATGACTTACTGGATCTAAGCTCTAGATGCTAAACTCTACATTTTAGAACATAGCAGAGTTTAAGAAAAAAAATATATGTGGGCACCAGAGGATATAAGGAGTCCATATTCAAGTGGGCATAACCAGATTACCTTCTGTACCCACAGTACTATTACCTTTCCAGAGGATTCCAAGAGAAATGCAAAATGTCTTACAGTGACCTGAACATTTTCCTTTGCCACTTGACAGACATAGAAAAGCATATAGGCGGGACGTCTTGATTGCCTTATCAATTCTTGGTTCATTAATGCATTTCATCAGGAGCAACCAGAATTTTGTCAATATTGCCATGAGGAGATCTGTAGTTCCTAATCTCATTGTGGAAATTGGAAGCTGCTGGAGAAATTTCACTAATTGGAAATGTAGATGTTCATACATCCCTATCACCTAATTTATCTGAAATCCTTTCATGTATACTTTGTTCCCATTAAACTGTGATTTATTCTATCAGATTAGAAGGTTTTCTTTGCATATCTTTATTTGTGTGTGCATACACACATGCACATGTGTGGGCACACGCACAAACATACACATCACGTATGGAGCCCATCTCATGTCTTTCCTATTTCAAATTCACTGGCTGGCTTTCCATCTGTCAGCACTTCCCTCTGCCTGAGACTCTGGCCACCAAGTCTGTTCTGACCCATACAGGCAGGCAATGATGTCTTGGAATTAACTCTTCATCTCCAGGAGCAACCTCAACCTAGGGGTGTAATGAATGGTGAACAAAACTACAGATTCTTCATCCTTTTCAGGGAATTAGGCTAAGGTATTGACTCAACATTGCTTCTAGGACTTCCTGTTGGGACATAAGTTGTCCGTGGTTTTACCTTAGTCTCTATCATTCATTGACTTCCTTCCATTCCTGCCTCATTTCTCTACCTCTCTATCAGTGCTTCTTCTATTCCTAAATAAATTACTAATAGTTGATTCCATATATAGACATAGAAGATATAGACAAAGAGATAGATCTATAGATAGACTCATTACAGATACAGAAACAGATCTAGATAAAGATGTAGTTGTAGATATATATGTTTACAACTTATTGGGGCTTCTGATAGAACCCAAGATAACACACACATACTACAGACACTCACACTTACATGCACACGCATTTAAGAGTTTAATTACAACCTCTGGGGGTTCTGTCGATACATATAGAAAATTATCTCTTTGTTCTAAAGCACAGAATCTGTACTTTCTTGATGTTTGGTGCTCTTTTTATTTGACCATATCAACTTCTCTGTAAGACTTCAGATTCCCAAAGCACATATGTACACATTGCTATATGTGTTCCATAACCCCTGTGTATTAAGTATAGACATATTTTTAATAAAACATTTTATTGAAACAATATTTCTTAAAGCGAAAAGACATTATCACAGGAAGATGGTCAACACTCTGTTTTCTCTGTTGCTCAGTACAGCCTCTACCACTCAGTCCCCAAAATTATCAGTATTTAGAAGTCCCGACAAAGTAGTGAGGGTCTACTGTAATACGTGTACAACCTAAGGCATCTGGAAATATTTTGAAAATTATGAAACTAGATGAACTTTTTCAAATATAAGTCATTGAACCTAAATGAACTTGACATATTGCCAGTGGCTGACTCTGGATAGATGTGTAAGAATCACAGGAAAAAATTACTAATGATTTAGTTTGTCTAAGACTATAATGGACTGCTTTACAAATTAATGCCTTTTAGACTTCAAAGAAACCTTCCAATTGATGCAGATTAGAAAACAAATCCAGGCAGGTTAAGTGATCTTCAGTTCCTATCAGGAAAAAGGAGAGACAGAGAGGAGAGCAAACTTCTTGACTCACTGTCTAATGAATTTTTCCTTAGAACTTAAACCCATTCTTTTTACCTAGTAGTGGTCATATATAGTACATACATATTTTTTATAAATATTCTAAATATCTAATTTAGTAAATTCTAAATGTTTTTGTTCTAATACTTTTCTATAGCAAGTCAATAAGATGAATACAGTGGTCATGCATTTGGATGTTAAATAATATCAAAATTTTTTTTTTATTTTAGTGATAGGATTCTTTCTTTACACACATTTTTCTACTTTATATTTATCTTCTTTTTTTTGAGGTAACATTGGTTTACAACAACTTTTATGATGAAGAGGTAGAGTCATACCTCATTAGATGTACGTTACCACACCACACCCACTAGCATGTCACCCCAAGGACTCCACCATGGATTTCCTCCATGCTATGCTTTCCACCCTTTCTTTCCACTCTCATAGCTTCAATTCCATAGTCAAATTTTGAGGTTTTGTTTCATTAAATCCTTTGTTTTATATTCCATAAATAATAAAATCATTCCATATTTGTCTTTTTCCTTCTATCTTATTTTGATTAGCATAATTGCCTTCTGTTCCATCTGCTGTTGCAAATGGCAAGATTTTATCTTTTTTATAGCTGCATAGTATTCCATTGTGTGTGCGTGTGTGTGTGTGTGTGTGTGTGTATACTACATCTTTTAATCTACTCATTTGTCCTAGAGCACAAATGTTTGGTTGTTTGTAGTGAATAGTGCTACCAGAAATATAGGAGTGCATATATATATCCCTTTGAATTAGTGTTTTTGCGTTCATTGGGTAATTAGTTGTGAAATTGCTGGATCACATAGTGATCTATTTTTAACATTTTGAGCAACCTCTGTACTATTTTCTATATGTGCTATACCAGTCTACATTCTCCACCAACAGAATATGAAAATTCATTTTTCTGAATGCCCTCACCTCTATTCTTTCTGGTCTTCTTGATTTGGGACATTTCATAAGTATGAGGTGGTATTTCATTGTGGTTTTGATTTGAATTATCCTGGTAACAAGTGATAATGAGCATTTTTTCATGTGCCTGATAGTCACCTGTATGTTTTCTTTGGAAAAGTTTCTATTTAACTCTTCTGCCCATTTTTAGATTTTTTTTTTTGGGGGGGGGGACTTGTTGTTATGTTGAGTTAAATCAGTTGTTTATAGATCTTAGGTATAGCCTCCTGTCAGATGTATGATGTATAAGAATTTTCTTTCATTCAATAAAGTGTCTTTTTTGTTTATGATGGTTTTTCCTGCTATGTAGAAGCATTTTAGTTTGATGTAGACCCATTTGTTTTTGATTTTGTGTCCCTTGCTGTTGCAGTGGAATCCTCAAAGATAGCACTGATGCAAATGTCATAGAGGTTGCCTATGTTTCTACTATGTATTGTATGGGTTTTGTTTGTTACTCTATTTTGAGTTAATTTTATCTGTCTTGTGAGATAGTGGTTTAGTATCATCCTTTTGCATGTGGCTCTTAAGTATTACCAACGCTATTTGTTGAAGAGGTTTTTCCTTTCTCCAATGTATACTCTTGACTCCTTTGTTGCATATTAACTATCCATATATTTGGGAACTCTCAGTTTTATTGGTCTATGTGTCTATTTTGTTTCCAATGCCATATTGTTTTAATTATTATGGTTTTGTAATATAGTTTAAATCCTGGGACTGTGGCATCACCATTCTTCATCTTTTTTTTTGGTCAGGATTGCTTTGGCTAATTGTGTTCTTTTGTGCTTTCATATAAATATCAATAATATATATTTTTTAATTTCTTAAAGTATGTCATTGAAATTTTGCTAGGAATAACACTTAATGTGATTATTGCTTTGATTAATATGGTCATTTTACCATGTTAATTCTTCAATCCATAATCAAAGACTACTTTTCCATTTCTTTTTTTCCCTTTATATTTTTTCCAACAACATCATACCATTTTCATTGTATGGATCCTTCACTTCTTTTTAAGTTTACCCCTATGTATGTAATTTTAATTCAACTTCAAATAGGATTGCTTTCTTGATTTATTACTGTTCTAGTTCATTGTTTGCCCATAGGAACACAACTGGTTTTTGTAAATTATTTTGTGCTGGAAATAATAGATACTGATGACTTAAGCTTTCCTCCTTATTAGAATGTCTTTCCAAAGAACATGACTGATTAATTAATGCAATTGATCCTGGCAATTTGCTTAAGTGGGACAACTTAGAAGACTATCTCAGTGCCAGAGCTCTCTGAGAATCTGTTGAGGTCTCTGTTTTAACTGCATTGTGAGTCATATTTTCCCTCTGTTTAATCCTGTACAGTCTTCACTTTCTTATATATATGTCTGCCATATTGTCCCTGGTTGAATTATTTGTCCAAAGCACTGTGATAAAAATCTTCCTAATAGAATAGATATATTTATTTCAAAAAGTTCAATGGGTTTATTATCTTAAAATATAATCCACTGAAACCATCTTTATAATTATCAAAATGACTCCAACCCCCCTCCCCCCCCTCCACATGGTTATAGCTCAGGTTTGTCACTTATACTGATTAAGTTCACACAGACTTAGGGAAGTTAGATGGACTGGTAGATTTGGTGACTTCCTGGTATGTCTGAGCCACTGACTTCTTTCTCAGTCTCCAGAGCTGTCCTTACAGCTCATCTCATATATGGAATAGGAAGACAAGTTATAACTGATTCCATTTTTATGTTTGCTGGGCCAATGTAGCCCTCCACCAAATTGATCCTTACATAAAGGACTTATCTTGCATTAAGAAAAAAAGAAATTGTGGACAAGTAGTCTTTATTCTCTGAGTCCCTTAAGTCAGTTGGTCTCTACCTCCAACTTAAGCAAAGAGCTTTGTTTTTTTTCCGAAAGATATTGTAAAGATGATGTGAGATCATCTCTTTGAATTAGCTTTACCACCTTACTGGTTTCCTTATTAGTGTGTTAGATACATTTTTTGACTCACTTTTATGATACATTGGTGTTCTTAAGTTTGTAAAAATTATACTGTGACATAGGCATTTTTTAACTTAGAATAAAAATAAAATGGTTGCTGAAAGCCTAGAGTATACTAAGAAGTAAATTTTTGAGCTTTAAAAAAATGAAATGAAATGGAAATTAGAAGAAATAAAAAAAAATCTTTTGAATACTTTCAATACTTCAAGGATTCCTGAAAATTATCCCCATTCAACAAATGAGGAAATTAAGGCTGAGAAAAATGAGTAACTTGGATAAGGTCTCATGAATTAGAAATGGTCTAAGAAAAAAATTCTCCAAAATTTGGAGGTAATGCAAAGAACCATTGCATAGCTTTTAAGTTCTGTTGGAACATTATTTAACAGGCCCACCCAGGGTTATTTAATTTCCTAAGGCAAAGAGAATTGCCAGCCAAACATGGTCCATAGAATGTTTTTATAAATAAAGTTTTATTGGACTACATCCCTGTTCATTAGTTAAGGTATTGTTTTGGACCACATTTGTTCTACAGTGGTAGAATTGAGTAGTTGTAACAGATGCCCATTTAGCCCACAAACTGAAATATTTACTATCTGGCACTGTACAGAAAAAAACTTGTTGCCCTCTATTTGGATTATTATTTACTACTAATTAGGGACCAGACTTGAAGTTACTTGTTAACTCATAGAGCTTTGTCTAATAGAGATGTAAATGCTTTGTGTGGTAAAAACTAAATAACCCATAAGAACCCCAAAGGTTTCCATCTTTCCTCTTATGTAGTACTAGCCAGTTTTGCATCTTACCAAGCAATTTTACCTCTGCATTCCTTAAGTGTCCATATTTACTTATTTTCTTAAATTCTCTTTGAATTAGCTTTACCACCTTACTGGTTCCCTTATTAGTGTGCTAAATACATTTTTTGACTCGTGCTTACGATACCTTGGTGTTCTTAAGTTTGTAAAAATTATACTGTGACATAGGCATGTTGACAACATGATTCGAAAAAAAAGTCTGATTTTAAAACCCAATTTCATTCTGCTGTCTGATCACTTGTGGAAATTCAATATTAGACTTGTTGATGAGCCTTTTCGCTATAATGTTAAAATGATAGAGCTAGAGATCATATTCTTTCACTTGAATTTGAGTTCTTTGAGCAAGATTTCTCATGTAAGTATAATAAACACATCTTAAGTAGTTTCATTTGATGGTGGTGAGAAATAAGCAAGTTTCCTTTCAAGCCTCAGCAGGCAGAAATCAGTTCTTTTTGTTGTTTTATTTTTCATACTCACATTATTAAGATCTAAAATCCTTCAATTTCCGGGGTTCACCTGGATGAGGAAAAACGATCTTTAGAAAATAAGTCTTTTGCGAGAGTTGGCTTTTATGCTAGCTACTTGTCATTGAACATTGGGTGGTGGGTGGGAGTTGGTGAGCAACAAATCAGACAGTCTCCTAGCCAAAGCTGTTTTTTAATCTCCCTTTGACTAGCGTCAAGTGAGATATGATTATCATCTTCTATATGATTGGAATTATAACCCTTATATTACAGACTTATGAAAAATTAAACAACATATTGATATTTAAATTGCCCAAGTTTAGTAGATATACAATAAATGCAATGACTACAGATCCTCCCTTCCTTTTAATTGGGTCCTTTCGTGTATACAGTTATAGTCAATCACAATGGAAAAGCAAACCTAAGTTCAGTAGGAGGACTTTATGTAATTTAACAGAGGTTTGGGTATAACCCAGCCATTTCTTCTGTTCTGCCAGGACACTCTCCTAGGATGTAGTATTCTCAATCGACCCATTCTAAGGTATTACTCATGCCTGAGCATATTGATGCCGAACATGATCATTTCTATACCTGTGTTTCTGGCAGACTGACATGTTAAGATGAATCATAAAAACATTACCATCCTCTCTTTTTATCTGTGGGAATACCAATTTTCTGCTTTACAGAAACCTAGGGACTATTTAGATATGGTTCTTTTTTAAAAAAATATTTATTTATTTATGCATACAAGAACTGGGATACAGGCCAGAGGTGTGGAGGGTGAGAAGACTCACCAGAAACAGAGTGGGAGAAGAACAGGCAGATCTACTGAAATATACTGCTAAGGTGAGCAATCTACTGCACCATGTGGGGATCAAACTTGTGCTGCAATGACTGTGGACAGCTTCATAGTGCTGCTCCTTAACCCCGTGGGCCACCAGGGAGGACCCTAGATATGGTTCTTGATGTCCATTTCATCTTTTCTGTCACATGCACAATGCCAATATGTAACCACCCTGAAATGTGGTTTCTATGCCCCTCAAGAGAAGACCAGGCATCTTTGATTTCTTCCTGGGATATACCCTTAAGATCTATGAGAGGTGAGGTTCCCTGGAATGCCTACAGTGAACATTCTCATTGGATGAATGAAAATTTTTGTTGTATAGATTTTTACCCTCAAATGTCTCTTGACCTTGAATCACCTTTTTGTAAAATCCACATACAGGGATCCACCTGTAGATCTCTTCTTGAAATAGCACTTGAAATAAAATTGCTTCTTGAAATTGTTTTTCAATGAAAGGAGCTGAGTATTCTAAATTCTGTGCCAGTTGCTTAACATAAATTACATCATTTTATTCCCCCAAATCACCTTAAGATAAGTTATTATTATCTGTACTTTGTAGGCAAAGAAATAGAAATTGAGAAGGATTAAGGAACTTATCTTGAATCCTGACTATTAGAAGGCAAAGCAAGTATTCAAATATAGGTCAAGTTCAAAGCTGATGTTTTTACATTTTAAGATTGTACTGAGCATAAGAGTCACCTAGAGAATACATTGGTGGATAATGGTAGGCTCATTATCAATGAGCATATTTCTGGATTCTAACCTGAGAATTTCTTATTCAGTATATTTGTACAAAACTCTAAGTATTTGTTCTTCAGTATATACATGCTATTAGTCTGAGGACCATAATTTGAGAAGCATTGAACTAAACCCTGTGGTTTTAGCAAATACTTTTCCAACCATTTGATAATTGACCTCCATATCTCAGAACTGAATCCTTAAAGCTCTGCGAGTTGAGTTACATTTGATTATATACTCAGTAGTGTGAATATAAATGAAAGCACATCAATATTGTCAGGTCACTTGATGTAATGTTAATAACAGTACTTTGAATTTAAAGAGACCTCAGAGATTGTCTCATTCAACCTCCTCATGTCATAAAAGAGCAAGCATGACTTGTTCAAATTTATTGGAGAAATAAATTTTCTAGTTCAATAAAATTGTCAGGAATACAGTTGATGGCTGTTCAACTCATCCATTTCTGGCCAGCTGAATTCTTTCAAAACCAGAGTAGTGTAAAGTGGGCCAGTTTTTAATTACAGCCCATCTTCCTATAGTTTCAACAAATATATGTTTATAGATATATCCTTTTCATTCATATACCAGTTAAAGAATGCATGTGGCCTGGGATGGCAGTTCTTTTAGAAACTGGTCATGAAATTTCTCTCATTGATATGTGTGGGAAGAACTATGTACATCCATACAAGCAATGAAGAATTTTATTATGTTTTTCCTGAACCTGTTCCAGAGTTCCTTACTCAGTAAGAATTTCTCATCACTGATGGCTTGAAAGTAACCCTGCCCAAGATCTAGTTTTTCACTTGCCTCTAGCTTTTTATTTTCTTTTATCTAAATCTTCTGAATTATATCCATACAGGTCAAGATATTCATATATATCCTTCTGTTTATAAATATGGTATAAGCAACTTTTATTTTTATAGATAAGCTTATTTTAATGGATCTTGGTTTTCTCTGTAGCCTTAATTCCACCTTAATATTCTACTATGAAAAGTCTCCTCTAGGTCTGGAGAATGGAGGCTTTAGTGGGGTTGATCTAAGTTATTGAACTAGGAGAGGAAAAGAATTGAGTCTTAATGGTTAATGAGACTCATTATCAAATACCTAAGACTAAAGAGGAATGCCATGGAGAGAAGCAGAGATAGGTGGGTACTTGGGAGATTTCCTAAGATGCCAGTAATCCTTATGGGTGGGAAGGATGTTGAATTGTCTCCCTGGATGGTTTGGACAAACATAGAAATAAGCTTCACATTCAAGGTAAAGTTATAGATGTGACTGGAACTGTAGTGGCCTTTAAGCAAAAAAATTAAAATGTAAGGACTTTGGTTGAGAAGGACATTCATTTTTACTGTACAACTTTGGCAAACTATTTATGCTTTTGCATTATTATTTTTGAATAAAAGAAGATCTAATTTATAGTTTATGGAAGTACAATCATTATTGCGATAGTATGTGATAAGGGACTGAATACAATTATCCTAAGAGATATCATTAGACACAGACAGAAAGTAAATTGCCCACTTGTGAAGTTCATAGCCCTACAAGCCTTCACATCACCTGAAGATTTGCCTTATATAAGCACAGTGCTCGTGGACATAGTTACCAGTATGACTCAACTATAACCATAGTTGTATCAACTCTAGAAATATTAATTTAGGTTTTAGAAAACAAAACATTCAGATAAAAAATATAGAAGTGGTCATATCTAGAAATACATGATATTTCTGTAGGTCCAAGAAAAGGGATTGTTACAAGGCAGGAAGAGGGGCACTTTAGAACCCCCAAACCTGCCCTTTCTAAATGGGTTTTGCTATTTGCCGCATTAAGACAAATATATAAGGCTTTAATGGAAAGGAACTTGAATGCAATTAGGGAAAAATATAGAAAAGACAAAGAATATAGTTACTAAATTAAGCATTTAAAATTACTTTAAATAGGATTGGCCTAAAGTAGGATTGGCCAAATAGGATTGGTCTAAAGTAAGGCCTAAAAGTTTGCTATAAGTTTAAAGGACTTTTTAGTGTAGACGTATAGAAAAGGGTTAGCTAGTTAGACAAACCCGGCAGGAAAAGAGCAAAATTAAAATTAAGATAAAAGCTGCCATTATTAAGTTTTTCATGGGTTTTTTTACTTACATCTGTTTTAACCAGTCCACGACTGAAAAGCAAGTGCAGTTTTTTTTGTTTTTTTTTTACATAATTGTTAGGGGGGAAAGGTCCTCCTAAATGAATTACACAAATAGGTTATAGACTTCGACCCCCATTCCAGACCTACAATATCCAAGAACTACAAATCCCATAAGATCATTATCAAAAAGCAAATCACTGGAACCTAAGGGTGGAGTTAAGCAGCCAGGCTGAGTATAAAAGCAGACATGTGGGCCTTGGGGGTCCCTTTTTCCTTGGGAGCCAGCTCTCAGCATGCCGTTGATTTCCAGCTCCAAGAAACTGGTAAGACATTTATAGATCTGTATCCCTCTCTTCTCCTTGTGTTATTCACTATGCTATTTTCCCTTCTCTTGTAAATAAAACCCTTTATTAACGTTTGTTGTGTGTGCCTGCAGTTGGGGCATTATAAGTGCCTTTCAAGTGCATGGGTAAAAACCCAGTCAGGCAAACCCATTTTATATTAGGGTTGCCCTGTAACAGGTCACAAATTTACTAGAGAACCCCATAAAGATTGTGGGGCCAACAAGGAGGAGCAGAATTTTTAGAAGTCCATGAAGGCTAAATGGAGTGTCAGAGAATGTGGGTGGAAAGAAGAAAGTCCTTGAGGGCATGAACTTCAACCCAAGAAGTCCTTATATAAGAACTTATATAAGAATAAGAGTGTGGTGCTTTGGTCATACTAACTGAAAAGGATTTCTTGGAACTCAGTTTGCAATTTGTTGTAAGGACTTGAATGTCAATGAGCAAAGGAGCTATGTATGGTTTGGTTCAGGAGATTAATATGCAAACCATAGGATTTTCAGGTTGATTATATTTTCTTCTGTGTTCAGAAGAGCTTAGAGAAAAAGGAAATCAAGATTGAGAGGTTAGTTTCTCTTTCCAGAGGAGTGACAAAGGCTCGGTTACTTTAGGAGACATCTGGAGATGGGGCAGGGAGTAGGTAGGGGAAAAGTGGGATTCAAAAAAATCTCTAATAACAAGTGATGATGAACATTTTTTCATATGCCTATTGGCCATATCAATTTCTTCTTTGGAGAAGTATCTATTTAGCTCTTCTGCCATTTTGATTAAGTTGTTTTGTTAAATAGGGTGACCTTATATATCAACCCTCTATCAGATGTATGGTGTACATACATCAGTGAGTATCTCTTACTCTCTCAATGTTCAGAAGAATTTTTCACTTATAGCTGGAATATAGAAACGTCAAACAAAGGTTCAAACAAAGACAAACGTTTAAAGCTGACTATAGTGGCCTCCCTGGTGGTTTATGGATTAAGTCTCAGTGCTATCACCACGGCAGCCTGAGTTCAATCCCCAGCCTGGGAGCTAACCCACGTATGGTTCAGCAGGCCTCTCCTGTCTCTCTGCTGCCCCCTTAGCAGTGTATTTTGGTGTATTCATCTTTTCTGCTCCCTACTCTGACTCTGGTGAATCCTCTCACCCCTGGCATCTCTGACCTACACCCCAGTTCTTGTATGCATAAATAAATAAGAATAAATCTTTTTTTAAAATAAAACTGACCATAAATATGAGGCATGCAGGAGGGAAGTGATGAGGATGATGAGGGACAAAAATAGGGGTATGGGAAGCACAAGGGAATATGGTGATAGACTATGAGTGCTTTGGTCTTGGGAGAACTACAGTGACCACATATGAAGGGAGAAAGCATACATTGTCCAAAAATTAACAATGATGTAAGAAAAAAAACACTATTATATATTTTTTAAAAAATCCCTAAATCATGGTCTCAATAACAGCAGCAATGTTTCAACTTTCTGGGCACATTGGACCTATAACTGACATCATTTCAGGAAACCATGGTGCCGCTAAAGGAGAATTTGAATCAATTGTCTGAACATGAGCTGGCAGGATCTGGTTTAGGCTAGAAATACAGCAATGGACAGAGACAAATCAGGAAGACAAATAGCACAACACTAGGAAAGAATTTTTCCCTGAGGATATATAGTAGAGGAGGAATGATAACAATAATAATAGTAGCAGCAATGCATTGAGCATATATATGCTTTTATAAATGCATTCACTTTATTTTGTCATCAGACACTTCAGGATGTACATATTACCATCTTCATTTGATGGCTCAGAAACTGGGGGAAAAAGAAGAGTAATAATGCCCACACTCACAGAACCTCTAAGATTGAGTTTCAGATTTGGCTGTCTGACTCCAGAACTTGTGTTCTCTCAAAAATAGGTGCACGACTTTTAAAATCACACAGAATACAGTGGTCAAAAATGAACAAGCAACTTGAACAGTACTTGTGCAGCAAGCAGAAGGCTACCAAAGGATCGGGGGGGGGGGGAGTCTTTCATAGTCACACTATTTGTTACAGTAAAAGCTTAGACACCACCTAAGTGTTTATTAGACACTGGCAAAATAAAATGTGATTTATACCTTCAGTGGCATAGCAAGCAATATGTCTATATTATAGGTGCACTTGGCATACTGGTGAGTGAATAAAAGAGCAAGGGACAAAACACATCATTTGGTGTGATTCCATTTACGTAAATGAGATAGACTTTAGGTAAGCACTGGAAAGAGATTTGGAATGATCCTTCAAATACTATAAATGGTTCACTACTTATGTATAGTAATAATTAATTTGGATACTTTTTACTTCACTTTTTTCTTTATTGTATGAATTTTCTAAAATGATGAAAAATTAGTAAAGAAATAAAACATAAAGCTAGATATTTTTAGTTTGGATGAAAATTAAGAACAGTAACTATGCATTAAATCATCTGCATTTGACGTCACAGAGACATCAATGAACACGGAAAATGAAAAAAATTAAATTTGTTTTCACTTCAGGTATTATTTATTCTTCTTTGGTGAGATAGTCAATTAGCCACTCATTTGCTCTATTTTCTACTTATTTTTCTATGAAAAATTGCAGTAAAATTAAAACATAGTCTTGTCTGTGGGAAGGCCAAATGATCTGAGTACTTGTTAAAAGCACTGAAAATGGAATTGAAGTGGTCAAGAGTATGGTCTTCTCTCATTTATGTAATTCACATTATTTGTTCTCTCTCTCTCTCTCTCTCTCTCTCTCTCTCTCTCTCTCTCTCTCTCTCCCCCTCCCCCTCTGTTCTTGGTCACATTAATGAAAAAGAATTTCCCATCAGCTCTCAGCTTGCTTTCATCAAGTGTGTCTTCTGTCTCAAAACCAGCTTTACCAGCTCTGTTTACCAAAAATCGGTATACATTGAGCAAACCTACATTTCTCTTCTGAGCCAAATCCTATTTTATTCTGGATTCCTATTAAAGTTATAACTTAGCTACTTGTGAAAGCATGGATAGCATCAGAGAAAATATGAAAAAGTTCCCTTTAACTGTGATGCAAGTGAGAGGATTTATACATAATAAAGCATGGACTTGTTGTTTCTCATGCCTTCAAATTCATGTACTACTGCTGAAATAAATTGATAGCAATTGGAGATCATAGGTTAGCATCTTTAACACCTCACGAAGTGGCATCCTTGCTAGCTAAGACCAAAGGTGCTAGCTAACACCACAAGTTGTCTTTAAAGACTAATGAATCCCCTTTGATTTTCCTCTTTTTGTTGTTGTGTTTTGATTTTAAATTTAAAATTATTACATTATCAACTCAACTGGATTATTTATTAAGTAGCTTTTGTGGAAACACAGTCAAAGGAAGCTAACTAAGTAACCACTTTCCCAGATTTGGAACGAGGAGATGTTAGGCCAAAGCTCTGGGAGGTACTTGTCTCAGAAGGGAAAAATATTTGCTTACTTGAGTCCAATATTCCATTACCCCAAAATCACAGAATGATTTTTAGCAAACCCCAGAACCATCAATTATTTTGGTGGACTTTGTAACTATGGGAAAGATGTTTATCAACCATATTTACTATCCTACTTGACCATCTTCCACTTTACTAAATATATATCCTCATCGTATAACATTGCCATTGTTTATAATAAACTGTGTTGTAGTTTTCTGGAAAGCATACCATCTTTCTTCTGTAGAACCTGATTCCAAGTCTTTTCTATTAGGCTTGACAAAATTTTAGGACATATTAATAGGACCTGTAGGTATAGCAGGTAGACTGACGTACTTGATTAAGTGATCCAAAGTGATCATTGACACCATGGGATGAAATTCCTGTTTGTGCTCACATAGTCACACTTTGCCTTTCTGTGACTGGTATTCTAGTCCTTTTCAAAACTTGGCTATTCTTCAGCATGTTTAGAATATCACTGCAAAAATATCAAGGAATACCTAGGTCTGATTTGTGGCTAAGCCTGGACTTAAAAAGAAAGAGAAACCAACCGCATTTTTGAACATTCTATCATTTTAAAAGACTTATGGGATTTGTTTTCCATAGGAGCTAACCAGTCTCCATTCCTACCAAAGGTGTATGAGGGTTTCTTTTCCTTCTCACCTTTGCCAACACCAACACTTCGTTCTGGTCTTTTTGATGTGGGCTATTCTCACAAGTGTGAGGTGATATCTCAACTGTGGTTTTGATTTGCATTTATTTCCCTGAAAACAAATGATATTGAACATTTTTCCTGTGTTTTGGGTCTAGCTCTATGCATTCTTCAAAGACATGTCTATTTTGATCTTTTGCCTTTTTTTTTTATTGGGTTTTTGGTTTTTTTAGTTGAGTAAGATGAATTCTTCATAGATTTTGTAGACTAGTCCTTTGTTGGATATGTTTTGTGCACTTCTGTTCTCCCAGACTGTAGATTTCATTTTGTCACATGTTATTCTTTTAACTTTGTAAATGGACTGCTCACAAGAATCAGTTATTGAGAAAATGGAGAATCAGACACTTTGGATCAATGGTAACTTCTACCATAGTCTCCATTATTTGACCTAGTACTCCCTTGAAATCTTCATCAAGCTCTACTTTTCTTCTTCCAAAATTTCCTCCTTCTATTCTCTCCCACCCTAAACCTTCAATCCATTTTACATGAGCCCCTTTCTTTTCATCACGCATTACTTTTATCTTCCAGGTATACTTATGCATCTTAACCTTAACCCAAATATTTTCTTTAACTCAATAGTAAGCTAAATATTAAAAGTAATCTTAACTTTGATTCTACCCCTAGCCCCAGGGCCAATTCTTACCATAAACTTAATATCAATTTTAGTCCTAAGTCAACATTGAGACTAACCCTCAAACTACAAAGTCTTAAACCTATCACTAATCCAAATTAACTCTAATCCAAATAGTAATCCTCTATCTGAAGCTATTAATCATCAATTTAGAGATAAACACTGTTTTATTTCTATTGGCCTAAACATATATTATTTTAACCTTAAATCTAGCCATAAACTTAACCCTAACTCTCTGAAATTATCAAAACACTTTTGGAGACCATTTGAGGTCAAATTTTGTGGATCCCCCATGATGTAGATTGAAAAGATTGTGTACTTGCAATTGTTGGGTATTGTGTTTTGCACAGTTGTTAGGTCAAGTTTGTTAAACAATTTGCTTAAATATTCTCTTTTGCTTTTGTGAGTATCTATTTTTTCTCTATGCAATAAATGTTAAAATTGCCTATGCATGAGTTTTGGCTATACCATATTCACTTATCCTAGTACCAATTTTTTGGTCAAAAATTGCTTTATTCAACACTCCATAATTTTCAGTCAATATGTGTGTGTAGAGATGTTTAGGGGGAGGGAAGTCTGTCAGAGGAAGGAAGAGTTGTTCACTCTTAGAAACATAATCTACTGTGTGAACAAGCATGAACTATTCAAATTAAAAATAATACCACATAGAGAGTCGCTGAGGGTATCCGTGACCACTCAACCACAAGTCAACCACCACAACATAATAGAGGCAAAGCAATATCAGCAGAATTGTCTTTCTGGCCCATAATGGATTGCAAACATATGAGGAAGCCCAGATGAGGTGGGTCCCAACTGACAGTCAACTCAATTATGGACAATGCTATTTTTGTTTATATGTTTAGCCACAGAATTTTAGCATGGTTTGTGATGTAACATTAACTAAACAGTACAAAATTCATATCCTAACAAGATTTTGTGGTATTTTAAAATAGAATTCAGAAATTTCATGGATGAATGGGTATCTCACAAGTGGATTTACATGTTCAACTCCTCCTGTAAGAGTGCAGGCATCAAAGACTGATCTTTCTTCAAATGTCATTAAGAAAAATTAAGGCCATTTCACCTCCATGTCAGATAACAATCACCCAATAAGTTGAGTCACTGTTCCTGTACGCCCCCCTCTATTCAATGTTTTAACTTAGAAAAATACTATCTCAAGTTAGAGGAACTGAAGGCTAAGTCCCACAGATCTCAAAACTTTCAAGAACAGTTCAAATTTCAGCTTTCATTGTATTATATTCTGATATTGCCTATATTTCCAGGGACTGATTTCTTCCTTTTAAACTAACTAGCACTCCCATAAATCAGGAGTCATATGTCTTACTGTGTAGTAATAACATTTTTAAATATGTGTTAATAAAAAATACCAAGAAAAAGAAGAATAAAGAAAAAGTTAAATATTTAATGCCACCCGAACAATTGTTTCCATCCTTTGGAAAAATGCCTAGCGTAATAAATGAAGCAAACATTACCATCATAAATACATTTATTATTTCCACATGGTGTGTGTATATGTAGTATGTGCAATTAGGTTTTCTTTCAAATTAGAAATGCTTTAAATTTCACACAAAGGGTCATTTCTCTTTCGTCAGGGGGCCCTGCCAACCAACATTTTCTCACGGAAACTGGAGAGATCCAAAGCAACTCTACAATTGAGCTCCTTGGAGAATTAGGGTCATATCTTTCATACTTACTTAGCTTCCTTTATTTCTTTTAAACCATGAAGGAATGTGTATGTGTCTGATTCAGTGGGTTTCCAAGTCCTCACCCATCTTTCTCTTTCTATTTCTTAAGTTGTCTTAGTCCTGGAAGGGTATTTATCTTACCCCATGATGTATACCTACCTAGAACGTATTTTTGCAAGCTTCCTTTAATTATATCATTGGTGGGCCTTACTGGGATAGATGGCTTCACCACAGGATTCCCTGACTCCCTGTGAGTTACCAGAGTTAAGGATAATCTCTTTACAGTTACTCTCTGCAGCCCGAGAACACTAACTATGCATTATATGAACTATTGTTCAGACTGTCTCTTTGCAACCATGGAGTTCATCAACTTAATTTTGATAACTTTCAAAAAAGTAATAATACCTGCATAACATGATAACAATGATGGTGCTAAATGATATTTTAAAGTTAAGGTAGTCTTTAATGAAAAGTAGTTGATTTTATTAGCAATAATAGTGTTACTGTAGGGAAACCTCTTTTGCAATAAGATATTAGAAAGGTACAAATTGCCTAGGCTACACTTTTAAATCTTTTACTTTATTACCAGGCTAACACCAAAGCTAGGAGAAGGAATTGCAATGCAGAAATGACAATCCATGTGGAGTTTTGGGAACATCATTACATTTGTAGACACTGTCTCTTCAACATCTTTGCCTGTCTTCTTCACCACTGGTTTTTCATCTTTTTTTTCTTTTTTGTAATAACTTGCTTCTATTGCTCCACTTAACTTGTCAAAATTATGAATAACAGTCAAATTACCAAGTCAAAACTGTGTTCTATTTTCATACCCATACTGCCCCTAGTTGACTATTAGTCATTACTATTATTTTTCACCATCCTACTCATTTTTAAGTGTATAATTCAGTGTTATTAGGTTCATTTCAAATTATTTTGCTACTATGGACACTATCCATATCCAGAACAATTTGTCAAAGTCCCCAATCAAGTGTTTAATGGAAAATGGTTCTTTAAATCCAGTACAATATAACTAAACCATATGACACAGCTTATATCAGTCAGAATAGACTAGGTTATATCACAGTAGTAAATAGCTACAAAGTTCAGTAGTTTACATAAATTCTGTTTCTCAATTTGTCACCCAGGTAGCCTCACCCATTCAGTTGACTGTGGGTTTTGTCTTCATTCTCAGATCCAGGCTGATTGAGACACATCTCTCTTGATCATCAACCAGTTTCATTGTTGAATGAAAACAAGTCATGGAAAGGTATACACTAGCTCATCAAGCTTCTGCTAGGAAACAACACGTAGCTCTTCTGTCTATCTCATGACCAAAGCAACATACATGGCCAAACCTGACATCACTGGGATGGGAAAGGCATAAGCTGTCCAAGAGATGAGCAACACATTTTGAGGAATAATAACCTGGGGCCTTCTTGAAATGCATATTCTCAGGTCTTTCCCCAAAGCTGCTCATCAGAATCTACATTTTAATAAAATCTTTGGATCAGTCAAGTGATTTTAGAGAAACACTGATTTAACACACTGCTCAAATGCTGCTGTTCACATAAAGAAAAACCTTTGGTATTTCTTGTTTTGTTGATTTCTTACCCTACTCCCTTCTCTACTATTTTTCATGAATTAAAAGTAACACTAAGAGAGAGAACAGGATCCCTAACTTCATCAATAAGGTTACTTTAAACACTTTGTTTAAAATTTAGGACAAATTATATATATTTTCCGTCTCAGGTATAACCACAAAGGATCTTTGGACTGGTGGCCAGATGGGTCTATTCACTAAATGATAAACATACAAAATCCATGAGGTATGCTGAAGGAGGTTTCTGCCAGAAAGATTTGCTAGGTCTATAACCTTTAAGGTGACTGATGTTCTAATATCAGAGATGTGCAAAGAAAAAATAGGAGTAAAAAAGCCTGAGTCACAGATCTTCATGCATTGTGTTGTTTTGTTTTTTTTATTTGTTTTGTTTTGTTTCACATAGCTAAATCACTGATAAATGCAATGGCCAGAATTTCAGATTTTGGGCACTCTCTTAAAAATTTCATATATTTACTAGCAACAACTGTTAAATGAAGAGAACATATTTTGTTGGGCTAAAAAGAGGGAAAGGAATAACTGTAAGCACTCATTTCTAATATGTAGGGTCTCACTTAGGGACCCACAGAAGATCAATAATAAACAGAACATTCAGGAAATCCATTACTCTTTCACTTTATTTGAGGTGAGGGAAGAGGCTGCAAAAAAGGAAGAAAAAATATTGTTTTGGAATTCAGAAGAGAATACTAGTCTTGACTCTGTGATAACCTAGTGACCTAATCTCAAACAGACAACTCATACTTCTGTGCGTAGGACTCCAAAAATTTGTATGCTTTCAAATATTCTTCTATTGGCAAAAATCTATGGAATTTCAAGAAAAATACCTCATTTTCTGTCATTTTTGTACATTTGGCTGCTGTTCAAGATTATCTTTGGACAAAATAATTCTACAAAACAAGACCTCATCATATTGTCTCAGTTTAATGTCCAATGACCTGCCATTGGTATGAATTTTAAATTGATAGTCAAGATAAGAAAATTTTTATCTACTGTACGTACTGGAAGAAAATTCAATTAGCTTAGTAGTCCAGGTTATTGTTTTATTTCCTCCAAAATACAAATATCCACTTTTGTAAATATTTAGCCATTGCAGAGGGTGAGAATAGCAGTGATATTAATAACATGAATGCTAGAGAATATGAGCCCCCAACTGAGTTTTGGCTCTGTTGCTTACTAGTTAGTGACCCTGGTTAATCTCATCACATTTTCATTTTCAATTTTATTTCATGTTTGATGCAAATATAATGTCTCATATAAGACTGTTGCGAAGATCAGATGTGGTACCATATATGGATCATTGAGTAAAGTTTCTGGTACCGGGTATACGTTCAAAAATGGGATTATGCTTAGCGAAGCAAGTCAGAAGGCAAAAGAAAAATAACAGATGGTTCCTCCCTTAGGAGGAACATAAGGGAACCAAAGGAGGATCAAGGAA
>JAGFMF010011643.1:8865900-8883491 GCA_019455555.1 Galemys pyrenaicus | reverse complement strand
TATGTACCACAGCTTCCCGATCCACTCATCTGTTTTTGGGCATTTAGATTGTTTCCAGGTCTTCCCTATTGTAAAGAGTGCTGCTATAAACATAGGGGTTACTGCAGGACTTTAAAAGATCATGGAATAGTTATAAAAACACAATACTTGGAATCAGGTTCTGCCATTTTTCACTGTGGAATCAAAAATGCTGTAAGAAGAGGGTGAGATTTTCCTGCAATTGGCCAATGTAATTACTTTTGTTCCAAAACCCAACAGGGTGGGACCTCAATCACCCTTCATTCTCCTACCAAGCCCCTGATAGCAAGTGAAATAAAATTGCCTGTCTGCTCTTCATGCCTCTGGGTCCATCTGTAAGAGCCAAACAGATTAGTTTCTAATCTCTTAAAAGCAGATGTTTGCTATTGGAATTGTCATATGTTTGTAACATGTCCCACAAGTTGGTGGGGATACTCTGGACTCCAGGGTGTGCAGAGACATCATTCTGGGTGGAGATTTCTAAACAGTCAGTGTGGGTGAAGGAGGGAAACTGGCAAGGATTTCCTCTAAATAATAGATTCCCCCATAGAAGAGCTACATGGAGGAAATTGTACAGGTAGAGCCATAACAAGGTAGAATGCTTTTGGAGATTAATGTGCACATTAGTCAAACCCTGAAAGAAGAATCAAAGTCAGACCAGTTACTTTCACTTACGGTATCCAATATAGGCAATTGACAGAGTAAGAAATAGGAAAACTAATGCAGCAGAATAACTGCAGGAAGAGAGCTCACTCTTAGGACTGGGGGAAGAAAGAGAAATTGGCATACTTGAAATGTACAAAGCTTGCACAAAGGTGCTGTTGGGTTCTCAACCCCAGCCCCTGAGGTGTGGTGCCTTGTAAAGGAAGCTGAAACCTCAGAAACACAAAAAAGAGAGTATGTCGAGCTAGTACACAGAACTGAGACTGGCTGGTGCTGGGAGATGAGGAGCTGCAGCGAGCTGTTCTTGGAAGTGCAAAGAAACTGGAGACCAGCTGTCTGTCTTGAGTTTTCTTGCATGGGCCCGTTCCAGGCTATTGACTCAAAATGTTAAAGTGGGCATCGCACACAGGGATGTTTTTTTAAAATATTTTCAATTGCTGATTGATATTGTCCACACAGGAGGGTCTACAGTACCCTTAGCCTCATTCTCAGAGCACTTTACAATGTTTTAAACTGATTTATTATGTCTCTGAATTGTCTTTGGACATCTTGACCTTTTTAGCAATTGCTAGTATAGATATTTGAGTTGTTACCAACCATCATTTTTCTCAGTGAATATTGAATAACAAAATCTGTCTGGGTCAGCTTGCCAACACTTTATTTCCAGTGCTTGCATCAACCTGGTGAATTAGCCAGAGGTAACTAATTATTCATTCACTTAATGCCAACTATATGCCAAAAAAATGCTAAGAGCAAACATCCAATTTAAATAAAAATCCACATTGTCTTGGCCTCTATGCAAATTTCACCTATTAGGAAATAGGCATTTATAAATAAATACATTAATCAACATGCAGTTGTAAAATTAGGTAAGTCTTAGGAGGAAGAACAGTGCTATTAAAGACTATCATGGTAGATTGGTTAATATCATGGTGGCCCTTTCCAATGATTCTACTCTGTTTTATTCACAGTAACAACACATCTTGCAGCATGACTTTGGAGTTCTTTATGAAAAAAGGTAAAATCTATTTTATACCATTTTTAATCTGAGCTGGCCTGGCACATGCATTAACCAACAGATTATTGCAAAAGTGGCGCTATGGCAGTTTCAAGTCTATGTCTCACTCTTGCCATTACTTTGTGAACAAGCTCAGGCTATTGTGTTGCAGGATGTAAGCTGGAAAGGTCTGTCTATGTGGATGAGAGACCTCATGGAGCAGATAGACTCTCAAGCCTTTCTAAGTCAGACCACTGAACAGTTGATCAGAAATCTGTAAATGAGCTCTGCTAACACTGGAAGGGCTACCTGCTCAGTTTGGTCCAAACTGTTCATCTGATGCATCATGAGCTTTAAAAATGATTGTTACTTTTAATCAATTAAGTTTTAGGTTGATTTGTTACACAGCATAAGGAATTGATAGACGTAATCTATGTAAGGGTATATCTGTGCTTCCAAATTAGTTTCTTTCTGAATTATCTGATTCCCATATTAAGTGGGGGCCTTCTAGGTCTTTCATCACTTTGACCTAGTTAGTGACTTTGTACAAAGACATTTTACAACACTGTATACTGCAAGGAACTTATGACAATGCAAATTATTCTTTTTTATGGACATATAAATAAATCATATGTGTACCATTATCATAAAGGGAGACATATATGTTCATTTTTTACTGACTTCCCTCATTTGCCGTAGTACTTTTGAGATTCATGCATGTTGTAGCAGATACAAATATTTCATTACTTCTATGACAAAATAATATTCCATTGTATAGACAGTACAATATTTTGTTTATCTTTTTAGATATTATGAATAATTCTGTTATGAATACAAATGTATAAAATTTTGTGTTTTCTTTTCACTTGGGGCTACATTTCTGAGTAGAGTTGCTAGACTAAGTGGTAAAACACGTTTGACCTTTGAAGGAAGTTCCAAATTGTTTTTCAATATACCTGCACCATTTTACCTTCCCACAACAATGTCTGAGGGTTCCAATTTTCTGCATTTATACCAACACTTGCTATTGTTTGTTTTTTTAAATTATAGTCAACATAATGGATATGCGTTATCTTATGGTTTTGATTTGCATTTTACTAGTGACTAGTGATATTGAACATTTTTTCATGGGCTTGTTGGTTACTTGTATATCTTCTTAGGAGAATGATACTTAACTCCTTTGCCTATTTTATTATTGAATTGTTTGTTTTATTACTTAGCTGCAAAAATTATTTGCATAACCTGGATACAATAATTTCACTTTCTCATTTATATAGTTTGAAACATGAAAAGTTTTAAATATGGTTATATCACATTCATCTATTTTTCCTTTTATCAAAATTTTCTTGGTGTCATATATAATACCAAGCTCATCAATTTAAGCTTTTCATGAGATGTTTTTGTGTATGGTATGAGAGGGAGTTTAATAAATTTCTTTTCTGTTTAGATATTTAGTCGTCCCCACACCACTTGTTGAGAAGATGATTTTTCCTTATCAAACAATTTGACCACTTTGCTAAAAATTGCTAAGCTGTAACTATTAGAGTTTATACTGGATTCTCAGTTCTATTCCTTTGATTCTTTTGTCTATCCTCCAAGCTAATATAATATTTTGATTGCTATAGTTTTGCAGTAAGATTTGAAATAGGAAAGTATGTGTTTTCCAATTTTTCTCTTTTTTTCCAATATTGTTATGACTATTCTGAATTCCACACATTTCCATATGAATTTTAGAATCAGCTTATCAAGATTAGCAATATGCCAGATGAGATTTTGATATTTTGTTTATTCTGTAGCTCAACATATGAATTGAGCCAAGTTGTAATATCTGTTTAATGGGGACTCACTTGAAACAGTTATGGAAATTATGGCCTTGTACCTTCTGAAATATTATTATGAACACCAGACATTACATTTTGGAGTATCACGGGGCTCATCCCTAGTCTTTCAACATTCTATACTCTCCACTCTTTTTCCTAAGCAATGTCATTCACACCCACAGCTTCAATTACTCTCAATCTATACATCAGTGCCTCCCATATTTTTTCTCTATCTAAGTTCCCATTGTCTTAGTTCCAGACATGGAGTCTCAATTCTACCTGCCTACTCAACATCTCCACTTACATATCTCAAATGCAGTTGTAACTCAACAGGATTGAGCTTGAATTCACTCCTTCAACTCCCTGGCTTAAGTTCTATTCTACTGTTGATCTTGATATCATTAACAGAGAACATCTTCTACTAGGTTGCACAAGCCAGCTACCTAGGAATTACCACTTACCTTCCCATCCTCTCACTTTCTCCTATCAAATTCATCTTCTAAATATGACCCCAGCCATTGAGTTATCTTTATAGCTACTGATACTCCAAGCTACCATTATATTCCTCAGACCACTGTAATAGCCTCCCAACTGGTTTTCTTATTTCCATTGTGACTACCCTTGCTTTGTTTTCCTCATCATCAGATTTCAAAAATCAAGTCTAATCATGTTAGCATGCTTACAAACTTGTAATAGTTTCTGTATCTCCTGCATTTTGTAATGCTTGAATAAAGATTTAACTCCTTCCTACATCTACATGGACAATTTGCCCCCTTGTTTATCTTTCTACCCTTTTATATCACCCATCCCTTGAATCAGTTTTCTTAATCTCCATTTTATTGGATATAAAACTATCCATTTTGCATCTTCTTTTCCATCTATCTGAACCATCTATTCTTCAGTCCTCCATCTCCTTAAACTCCATATCTCTTTTGGATAGGTGGTAATTTATATAGGAAATGATTTACTAATTTTCCAGTCAGGCAAAATTTTGTTATATTCATTTAGAGAACAATGAATGCTTCTTTCCTTAGAGCATTGGTTAATGTTTAAAACATTTGTTTCAATGATTATTTGGTTAATATTTATCTCTTAATGGGAATATAATCACGAAATAAAAAACACAGACAGCAAATGTTGTGAATGGCCATCTTGCACCTTATTTCTCTAGCAAATAAGACATGAAACTTAAAATATTTTTAAAAAAGAAAACTTTGGATTAATGTAACTGGTAAGTTTACATGTTCAAGTTACAATGTCAAATACTGATTTGGTTATATAGCTTTTTTTCTACTCAATTCTTGGCCTGGCTTTCTTTCACATCACCTTTGTTTAAGAAAACCTCTTGCATGTATCAGAAAGATGGCTGAAACCAGTCCAGACTTGAGTTCTATACCTTAGGTACCCCCAAAAGAAAATGTTTCCCCTTCTTAATAGTTCTAGAGAAACTTCAAAGTCTGATTTTCTGTGATATTGATTGGGTCACTTCCCTCTAAACAAATGACTGTGGCCAGGGATTATTACTTCCATTATTGCTTTATGGAATTATTGCTTCCAGAGGCAAAGGCTGGAGCCAGGCTCATGCAAACAATATAAGGAAGAGTTTCAGAAAGTTTCCCCTCAAAGCAAGAAAAAAGAAGAGGAAAAGAAAAAAAGATCTGGTTAAAGATGCATCTACTACCACATAGTGTCTAACATATTGCTTTTACCGAATAATTATTAGCCCAATGGGAAAAAAAAAAAAACTAATAAGACACAGTTAATGTCAGGAGAGAAGGTGATAAAAAAAAAAATGAAGGTGAAGGAGCTTGATTGAATGCATGAAGTTGAGTCCCATTTCCATAATTTGCTGCCTGCATAATCATAGACAACATACTTAAAAACCTTGATCTTCAGTTTTTTTACGTTGAATTTTGATAATAATCCCTAAAAATCAGAGATTTTGAAAGACACGTGTGCTGATAATAAACATAAAGTGCCTAAAGTTCTGGCACAAGACAAGTGTACAATTTTTTTATCCCAATCTGTTCTTCTCTACTTCCAAGCTTTATCATTGCCTATGTGTCATTTCTTACTTCTCCATTCTTTTTGAAGTGGAATCTACAGTTTTCTGGAGCTGAAGTCCTATTTTCCCTTTTTTTCCTGCTGAAATATGAACATCTGCCCATGAAAAAGGAAAAAAAAAAATGAAAGAAAGGAGAGAGGACTACATTTATGAACAAGTGGGGAAAATGAGTCAGAAGAGTTTGACAGGTCTACCCCATGTCTTTCTTTCCACACCACCCTGTGGAAGCTTGAGCCAATAATATTCTTTTTATTCAATTCACACCTGGTTCTCAGGGAGCTGTAGCTCAGAGTTAGCACAATGAACTTGGCTGTATTGTTCTGTACCATTTCTTCCTGTCTTCCCTGAAACCACATTTCAATCAATTGCTAATGTCAGCGTGGGAGTCATAATCCTGGTTTAGCACTGCTACAAGTTACCACATCTCTGTGGGTCAGAGAAAGACGTTTGACTGTCTGAGGGAGTATACCTGAAAGCCAGACAAAGCTTTCTGTTTTCTCCCAGGCAGTGAGCTATAGCAAGATCCAAGCCAATCAATCTCAAACAAACTTCTTTCTTGTCAGGGAAAGAAGTTAATGCTACAGCTAGAACCCTTCTAGGTGTGAAAGTCTCTGAAAACTAATGTAATCCCTCATTTGAAGTAACTTGTCCATATGTAGCAGACCTTAGAAAGGGACCCTCACTTTCACCACCTACAGCAGACTTGTGTCTAGTGGCTTTTTCATTAAATGGCCTTTTTCATGTGAAATTTGAGGATGTATCAAGGTCTAGACCATGTATATGTTCACCACATTATCAAACAGATCGCCATGACAATAGTGTTAGGATAAAGATCTCGGAGAGAGGCATCAACAATATGAGGATAGGACATGGGACAATCTTTTCATTTCCCTGTGATGTGGGATTACCATCTCTGAGGCCTATAAGCACCCAGTATAGACCTTCTAGTATAATTTTTGCTTCTCAGTTAGTTTCAGTTTTACCTCTACTGACAGGCAACCATCCTCCTCAAATGCGATCCAGGGGTGACAAGTTAGCATTATTAGAGAGTGCGATACTGCCAGGCAGCTGCCCCAAACTTGTCTCATCCCTATCATGTTTTCTAGTTAGTAAACTAGGTGGAAATACTAGAGAAAGCAGCAGCCTCTCAACCAGGGTGATGAAATCCAGAAATGGATAAAATTAAAAACTATTTAAATTTTAGAGTCCTTCCAAGTCATACATAGAGAAGTAGAATTGAGTTAGAACACATGCCTTTTACCCATAGCAGTTTCAATAATTGGTTTTAGAGAATAATTGGTTATCTGAGCACATTTCCAAAAAGAATGTACACCTGAAAAGAACATTCATGCAAGGAGTAGTCAGGGCACTAAAAAGAAAGTTGTTAACATCATCAAATTTATAAACAAGTTATGAAAGCTGTTTTTGCCAAATTAATGCCCAAATGTGTTGTAAAATTTGTCTTAAGAGCTAATTTCATTGTAAGCTAGCAAAGAAGTTGTGGGAGAGTAACTAATTCTCACTTATCACAAATTATTTTAGTAGCTACCATGATCTACCTAAAGAACCTAAGGTAGGGCATAATTAATTTAGTTTGACTAATGTAATTGTTAAGTAATTCATAATATGCTTACCCTTCATCGGTCTTCGTTAGATTGCATCTGCCATTTCTGAGCCTTAGAATACCAAGTTAATAATATAGATGACCTAGATGTGATCATTATTAGTATGATAATTAGACTATAAGTAGTAACTGATACTTGTTTGTACAAAGCTATGTAGATCAAAAAGTTCTTTGTTCACATTCACATTGTCACACACAAGAGCTCAAGTCAATTAACAATGTACATACCTATTGTCACACAGCACTCAGTAGTCAAGTGTTAAAAATGTAGATCATGGATGTCAGGTGGCAGGGGTGCAAGAATGAGTAAAGAACCACACATTTGTCAACATCTCATTGGCCAAAGCATGTCACATGGCTGAGTCAAAAGTCATAGTGAGAAAGATCTACCAAGTCCTACCAAGTCAGTGTGCCAGGACAACCTTGCAGCCCTAAGAACAGATGGTCCCAGATGGAAACAGCCTAGATCTTGATTTAGGAAAATGGTAGAAAAGGTAATACTCTGTAGTGTCCAGACAAACTGCAAGATTGTGTAGTGAGCAAGAAGTAACTTTACTTACGTTGCTGAACTCTCAGTTTTTATTGCTGTAGTTACTTGTTTATTTACTGCTCTCTTAGCCCTATACAGTTTATTTTGGCAAATAAATAAATAATTGTTTTAGGTTATTTTATAGTATATTTTACTGACCTTTAATTATATATGTTTGTGTAGTTACACTTTTTTTCAGTAAAACTGTGTCTATAGTAGAAAAAAACATTAATAAACAGAAAATGTATGATTGATTCTGCTCAGCAATGGTATAATCTGTATGATGTTGGAAAGTTAAATTTTCTAAGAAATCTCTTCTAGAAAGTTGAAGCAATAATATCTCCTTTGCATGGTTACCATGAGGTCCTGAAAAACATATGCGATAATAGTTAAGGAGTTTTTCTCTTATACTCTGAAACACCTAGAAACACAAATCGTCATTAGTATTCATTTGAAATTGCAAGATCACATGAGAGACACTGACTCGTTCTAGTTCTTGAGACACATCTTTTGTGCTTTCCCAAATCGAGTTTACTGGACTTGAGCAAGAATTTGTATGCAGGATTGTAGGTTTCTCAGGTTCAGAGGAGAAATTTCTGCATTAAGTGCTCATCTCCTACAGGCAAAGACCAAAGTTCTCCTTCTTCAGGGCTACAGGTGCTTTCATATTGCAGCTACTTTATCCCCAACCACCCCATCCCAAACAGCCTCTGTTCCCACTACTACTCTGAACTACCCAAGGTTCATGGATGTGTATTAGGCACACAGCTTCTCCTAAGTCTGGAATCTTCTGACTTCCTTGCCAAGCCACCTGTACCTCCCCATGCCAGGAGGCAAACTGCTCCTCAACACCAGGGTCTGGCTTCTAACCTCACATTTTTGGGAAAACCTCGGCTGCCTCTCCTCCCACCCTCCAGGCAGAGTTAGTCATTCTCTTCCTGGGCTGGAACAGGACCTTATACATTCTTCTGACAATACTTCATTTATTTGTTTACACGTCTGTCTCCCCAATAAGATAGTGAGCTCTTGGTAACAAGTCTGTGTTATTCATCTCCACCCCTAATACCTAGCCTGGTGCCTGGAATGTTAACAAAGGCATTTCTCTGAATTTTCTAGCATATGTTCAGAGAATTGATAGCATTGATTAGAGAAAAGAATTTCTGTCTTTGAAGGCTGTTGCTGAACATATGAAATTCTCAAATAACTATAATAAAAAGAAAGTTTATTTCTCCCAACTATTGTTTCCCCTTCCAGATTGATGGCAAACCTTAGCATTGAGTCAGAACTTCTTGAACTTCATGAATATCTGTATCAACCAGGAGAACTTGATAAAAATAGAGTGGCCTAAGGAATTGCCATCTTCACTGCAGAAACCCACACATCTGTATTCCCAGAGATTTTGAGAACTATTTCATTAGTCCTACCTGACTTATAAATTGCTAGTTCTAATTGCTTCAAATGTTTCCTGTTGTCAAAAGGAGCAGAAACAAAATCTCCCATTCAGAAAGCTGGGTGCCCTTCCCCACCTGGTTTTAGGGGCCCAGGCTGTCCCTGGGGAGTTTCTGTTGCCTTTCTTATCGCTCAGAGGCCTTTGATCAGGAGCTTCTTCATTCTGGCTCATTCTTCACTTCAAAGCCAGGAAACCTGATCAGCTTCTCCCTCTTCTCTTCACCCAGGGCTCAGTGGGCCCCACAGGTGGGCTGGTCGCTCAGAAAGTCTGTGCAGACAACTCTCTGCATTTTGCTAGAGGCCAGAGGCCAGTCTTTTATGCCGTGCGTGCGCTCCTGTGTGCTTCTTCCCTATACAACTGGTGCCAGAGAGAAACCAGGAGAGGAAATATGACCTTGTTCTAAGCCTGCCGCCGTGGGTGTGGAATAACCACATTAGGGTGCAGTTTTAGGAACAATTTTGTACTGTTCCAGCTCCTAGTCCCTGAGGCAAGTCTTCCTGAGTTACACAGCAAGGGTTCTTTAGAGAAGAATCACTGGGAGCTTCCAGAATAAATCTCCTTTTATCTGAGCCACAAAAATTAGCTCCCAGGTGAGACTTTCTATAGAGGAAGATGATGGATGATTTGGCTTTGTGAATACAGATCACAGTTACTACAGATTCCTTGGTAAGTCCCTTCATGTTGGAAACGCAGCCTGTGCTATGGTAAGGGGCTGTTTGCAACCCAGATAATCAATACACCACAGCCAAATTTCCCCTTCCCCAAAGTACCCAAAGGATGAACCAAACTGTGCTTTAAAATAAGCAAAAAAAAAAAAAAAAAAAAAAAGAAACCAAGAGAAAAGCTCAAGGAAATGGGCAATTACAAACANAACAAAAAAAAAAAAAAAAAAAAAAAAGAAACCAAGAGAAAAGCTCAAGGAAATGGGCAATTACAAACAAACAAACAAACTCAACAAGATCAAAGGTTAAAGATAGACCAAAGAGAACATGGGAGAGGGGGAAGGCAGGGGAGGGCAAAGACAGGGATGAAGGCATAAAGAGCACAAGGGTCTGAGGTGATGGTGCACAGGTGAAATGGTGGTGGGAACTCCCTGGGGACTACAAATGTTGTCAAATACAATTAAAGAATTCTAATAAAAAATAAAATAAGTATAAGTAAATCATGAAGTCATTTTTAAAAGTAGTTTTGAGATAAAATTCGCATACTTTAAATGTACCCATTTAGTATATGTTTTTAAGTTTTGGGCCAAAGATTTTTATTTACTTTTTAAAAGTAAAAAAAAATTGCTATTTATTTATTTTTTACATTGTTGTTCATTTTGGGGCAGTATTTATTTCTCCCCTCATGTGTAGTCCCCCCAGTTCTCCCACCACCATATCACCAGCAATCCATCACCACAGTCCCTTATGTTCTTCCCTCCTCTCTTTTAACCCCCATTCCTGCCCCTCCCCAGCTGTATGCTTTTAAATGTATCCATTTGAAGCACACATCTCAAAACAGGAGCACGCAGACCAATGGAATGAGGTCTGGATAGCTGTTGGTTTTTGTTGGTTTGTTTTTATTGAGCTATCATTGATTTATAACACCTCTGTGTTTAGAGGTATAGAATCTTCATTGTAACATGATAGTCAGGTGATCCATGTCCACATTAAATTTAAAAAATCAGTGCCTTTGGGAACACTGAAATACAGAGTGGTGAGGAGCTTACCCAATATTCCAGTATGAGTAGAAGAAAACAAACATAGAATCTAGAAAAGTAGAGGTTTCTTCTTATCTGACCACCTATATGGTGTTGACTCACCTAATTAAATTCTTTTTCCTTTTTTATTCATTTTTATAGTTTTACCATTTCTTTACAAAATTATGTAATTTGAGGAGTACTGCTCCACACTGGGTAAGTGCATGTGCTTTACTCATCCACCACCAATTCTTGCTCCAATACATCATCACATCAACCCATTCTACCTTTTCTTTCTACTTCTCTTTCTAACCCCCTCTACTGGCCACCATATTTTTTCAGTTTGAGGTTTTTTTTTGTTGCATTTTACAAGTTTTATTTGCTTAAATATATTCCATAAATAAGTAATGATTTGGTCTTTCACTTTATGATTTATTTCACTTAAAAGAGGTACTTCCTGTTCTACCCATATTGTGGCAAAAGGTAACATTTCATCTTTATTGATAACTGAATAATAGCCCATTGAGTATATATACTATAACTTTTTTTTTTTTTTTTTAAACAGAGCGGCCCGCCGCCGCCGCATGTGGGTCAGCTCCCTGAGCCGGGCTCGAACTCAGGCTGCAGTGGCTGGCGTAGGTTGCAAGCGCTGAGCCTTAACCCCTAGGCCACAAGGGAGGCCCTATACTATAACTTCTTTATCCAACCATCTATCAGTGAGCATCTAGGTTGATTCTGTTCTTATTTATTGTGAAAAACACTGCCATGAACATAGGGGTACATATGTCTTTTTCAGTTACGTTTTCATATGTTCTGAATAAAATAGGAGTGGTATTGTTGGATCAGTTATTTCCAGTTGTAGTATTTTAGGGAATTTCCACATGGTTTTCCACAGAGCTAGACCAGTTTACATCTCACCAAGAGTAAATGAAAGTTCATTTTCCTCCAAATCCCTGTCAAACCTTATCCCCACTCTTTTTGATCTGGGCAGGTGTGAGGTGGTCTCTCACTGTGATTTTTAATTTGCATTTCCCTTGTAATAAGTGATTTTGAGCACTTTTCTCATGTGCCTGTGTGTATTTGTTTAGGATTGTTGTCACTTTTTGAGTTTTTTGTCTAATTTGTTCTTGAGCTATATGCATTCTTTATCTTTTTGAAAATTACTTTAATTACTTTACATTTTTTAAAAATTTTGAAAATTCAGATATGTGATGTGTAAATATCTTCTCCCAGTCACTAAGGCAATGTCTTGTGTATGTAGTTGTTTCTTTCACTATACAAGTTTTTTAGTGTTGGGAAACATGGAGCCACATAAAAAATAAGTAAGTAAATATATATCATTATTTATCACCACTCTCAAAAATTCATTTTAAATTAATTAAAGACTTGTACATAAAAGCTGAATTCATAAAATAAGTAGGAGTAAACACAGGTCATGCACTGCTACACACTGACCCCAGAGATATATTTGGGAACTCAGCTCCAATGGCGAAGGAAACAAAAGCCAAAACAAACAAATGGGACCGACATAAACCAATTTATTTTTCATCTTGCCTCCCCACTTATAAATTCACTGTTACACAGGATAGCCATGAGTGTAAAGAAATACAGAATTCAGGGGCTTCCCTGGTGTCGCAGTGGGTTAAGCAACGCACTGTGAAGCAAATCGCAGCCGCTGCAGCACGAGTTCAATCCCTGCCGCCGGCCAGGGAGGGGACCCATATGGTGCAGCAGACCTCTCCTGCCTCACCCGCTGCTCCCCTCAGCAGTGTATTTCATGGATCTGCCTGTTCTGCTCCCCGCTCTCTGTGGTGAATCCTGGCCTGTACCCCAGTTCTTGTATGCATAAATAAATAAATCTTTAAAAAAAAAAAAGAAATACAGAATCCAGGGGCCTCCCTGGTGGCGCAGGGGTTGTCTCTGTACTACGAAGCATCCACAGCCACTGCAGCACAAGTTCGATCCCTAGCCAGGGAGCTCACCCACATGGTGCAGCAGACCTCTCCTGTCTTTTCCACTGCTCCCCTCAGCAGTGTATTTTAGTAGATACCTATTCTGCTCCCCAATCTGTCTCTGGTTAATCCTCTCACCCCCTGCACCTCTGGCCTACAGCCCAGCCCATGTACGCATAAATAAATAAAATAATTTTTCTTAAAAAAAGAAATACAGAATTTAGATACGAAATTTGGAATAAAAAATAGGGGAAAAGATCATTTCACAAAATATCAGAACCCCATTTAATGAAATCACTATTGGCTCTGTGGGATAAGACCAGGGTTTATAATGGGGTTTCTAAAACATGGAGGATGTCATTACTGCTGTTAGGACCCTGTTCCCTAAAGCTGCCTGTCTTCTAATTGCTGGTCAAGACAAAGACAAGTCTTCACCATAAGGATGGACAATAAGGCAAGGTGGTTTTTGTTTTGAACTTACTTGTGCCTGTGAACTACAATGAAAGATGCAATTTCATACAAAAAACTGGATTGAATGTTCCAAATAGTTATCTATTTGAATACCTGTAATTATAGAACTTGACATACTTATTACTATTAGGGGCAGGTCATGGATTTACAAACCTCAGTCTGGGCACCTTTAAAAGTACTTCAATGGCTTAAAGAAAGGGTTGCAGAAGTAATTCTTTCATATATATGGTAGCATGTCAGATTACTATATTTTCCATCTAAACAACAACGTATTTTAAAATTTGGAATTCTCAGTGTCCCAGAAGCTGAGTAGACAATGCTCTCCCCAACAGATTAGGCCTTTACCCTAGCATTATCTGAGTTATAGCTGCTCAGTTAGCAGTCCATTAAAAAGCAGTCCATTTTTACTTTCAAATGATTATTAACTTCCCAAGTCTAATTTAATGTATTGCCAAGATTATCTTCTGGTGTTTTAGCTATTATAATTAATACCTTTATTAAAATAACCATTATTATAGCCCCTAAATTACAGAAATAACAGTGAGCTTAGAAGATGTGACTTGTTATAAGTAGTAGTGGAGGTAGAATTATGGAATAAGCCATTGAAATGCTGATATGTTTATTTCCCCATGTAACTCTTGACATTCTGTAACCTAATTCCAAGTTGTGAGCCCTGAGACTTCCAGCTTCACTAGATGCAGGACATAAAACATTTTTATTTAAAGAAGTAAAATTTTAGAATGAATACAGAATAAGAACTTATACAAAATAATTTGATAAATGTGATAACAAATAGAGCGTCAAGAAATATCTAGTCTTCAAAGTACAATTATGGAATACAAAGGGAATATATTTTAGAAGTCAAGTTAAATTGCAGACCACAAAAAGAGAATCTTTCTCTGCTTATAGCCTGGATTTTATAATACTATTTTTACCATGATCTTTTTAATAGACTATAAGTAGTAATTTTCAGGGACAGATAGGTTTGCAAGTAAGTTTTACTATTAGGATTCTTAGCATAATTTCACGTTATTTATTAATGACTGGGAAAAAGGAGAATTTTCAAAAATTGAAAAGGAGATTTAGTACATTATTAATGAAATGTAAAATATTTACAAAGTCTTACAAGAATTTGAGCCAAGTATTAGCCTACCTTGGATTTAATTGTGTATGAGCATGTGAGTGTGTGTATTTGTTTATTTGTATGTGTGTTGTATGTGAGAGAAAAAGGTCCTTGTCCATTAAACTTAAGATAATACCAGATTTCACTCTGGATACAAGCCAACAACTTGACCTGCCAGTTTCATAGATCTGATAAAAAGTGTAAATTCCTGGGTCAGAAACGAAGGACTGTTTTTTACTCCCAGCTATATCAGTAGCCAGAATATTAGGGGTTTTGCCTGTTTTCCCAAACCCCAGTTCCCACAGGGAGAAGCAAATAGAGCCAGATGACATCTGTGCACACAAACACAAAGTTACAGAAGGTGAACTCTGGGCTTAAAGACGCTGAGTCCTTCATAATGGACAAAACTTGCTTGCCCTTTCATCCAGGACGCATTCTCTTCATCGTACTGAGTAGTGAGTAAGCCTGCACTGCGCTCTGGAGGGAGATACGTCTCTATCTTTCTAAGCTGTTTGCTATACAAGCGACCTTGGAACGAGAGTTCAGAGGAAAAGGTGTCATTATGTTCCTTCACAGGCTAGGCAGAAACGCCAGGCTTCTGTAGATCTGCCCCATTGCAATTATATGGCTCTATGTATGCCATTTTATTTACTGTCAGCCTTCCCCACTTAGTTCCTTAATCTCAGGACACTGATCAGACAAACAATTGTTGTCTGAATCAACAAAGTTTTCAACAAATAAAACTATTAATCATTTTAATTATGTCAGTACTTCCTAAATATCAGTGTGTGTGAGGTGTGTGTGTGTGTTATATAATATATATTTATCTGATCCCAATTAAAATACTGTACACCTCTGTTCATTTGATTCAAACCGAGTAAGTAAAAAGTACAAAACACATTTTGAGTATAATATACATAAATTGAAGATTCAGTTTTACTTAATGGCATGAGTCTATGAAATGCAAAGATCATTTTTAGATTAGATTATCAAGTCTACAGTTGTGGAACTTAACTGCTATGTCTGATTCTGAATAACTCTTTAAATTTGATAGCAGCTCTTGTTTATATTTAGAAATACTGCCAACTTGTCCTAAATGTTTGAGCATAGCAATGGCAATCATAGAACATTCTGCCCCTTATTTGTTGAAACAAAATTAATCAATAGTGTTACATTTCCCTGTCATTTCCAGGCATAGTGAAAGAATTCTCTGTGCTTTGTGTTCAGATAACTAGCACTAACTGAGTGAACATAAGTGAAAACTAAACTTGTTTGCTATGTTGGTCAAACAGTCTCTGGGACCTCAATAAGAGAAGCCCTAAAGATGTTCCAGTGTAAATGTCATTGCTAAAACTGATGAGTCTACAATATTTGCTCACAGATTACTTGTAATATTATGCAAATTAGTTGAGCTTTTATTTTAATCTGCCAGGATTTTCTAAATGTTGAGACCTCAATTACAGTATGAAAGGATATTTTACTATTCTCATTTTAGAGATGAACAAACCCAAACATCATGATGTTAATTTATCTGTCAAAGACCACGAACCTAGAAAATGAGTGAAACAAAACTCTGATATTGAATTCTGGCTACAGAGTTACATTCTTAATCATTAAAAATGTAAAAATTAGTGAAATTCCCCTAAAGTTGGTTTCAGATGAACTAAATAATTAGCTACCATATTTTCCATATAAATCCTTCATCTGGAAATACAGCTCCATAGTTACATTTTGTGCAGTTAAAATCATAATATCTGGGAGGCAGCAGGAGATTACAAGATCCTTTGTCCCTCTAATTCATTCATGAGTTTGCTGGCCAGATGAGGAATAGTGTGATTGAATGATTGACTTTCCTACTTTGCTAGGAACTGAGGGGTTTCAAGGACATGGGATTTTCAATACTAAAACTTGGGTAATATGGAGTGAAACAGAATAGTTGGTCACCTTGCCGGGCCTCTGCTTTTCAGCATGCAATCCATGAAGTGAGAGGTTCCAGATGGAGTTCAGTGGTTACCAATTCAGGCTGGTTAACTTGTCAGGAAGCATCTTATTTGCCTCCCAAGTCAGCACTGATTACTTTCAGAGTGGCAATCCTGTTTTCTATGTTTTTCTGTTTTGCTTTTTAAACTGCAGAGCGTATCAAATCACCTAGAAGACTTGCTAAAGCAGAGACTTAAGGTCCCATCCCCAGATAATCTAAATTAGGGAATCTGCAGTTGTGCCCAAGACAACATTCTAGCAAGTTCTGGTGATAGTGATGCTGTTGATTCAAGGAACTATACTTTTTGTGATATTTGTTGATAATCACAAAAGTCAAACAAACATGAAGGGGGGAAGATAGAAACAGTAACTTCTATCCATATCTTAATATTATTCACATTATCAAGCCCACTAGAGTATTTAATTTTACTTTCTCATCTGTGAAAGAAAACAACCCTTCACATTTTTGCTATTACATGCTTAAAAAAAGCGATAAATATTCATCTAATCTGCTCATCTTAGTTTTAATCCCACAGCAATATCTTTCCTAATGAATATAAGAAACACATTTTCCTTTTCTCATTTAAGTGAAATTAAATTGAAATTCATGGCTTAGAGTTAATAGAATACAGTGTTACTGTCTTACTATTGTACAGAATTCCAACTATGCTGAGCAGAACTGCTCACCGAGACCAGATGCTGTCACAGCTTTAATGAGTATTATCATCACTCACTCATAGTATTGCGCTAACTTTAACAGTGCAGCTGATTCTCAGCTATCTTCTGTAAAGCTTAGTGCATGTAACTAAAACTTGCTGTAAAGGGAAAATTAGTGCCTATGAATGAGTCACATTTTTTGTTAGTGTGATAGCGTCCTAAAAATGAATCTAACCAACTACTGTGGCAATGTGTAAATGCAATCAATCATAATATTTGCCATCACATTCTGATTTTTACATCTAGTTTTATTTTTACATTTACACAATCTTCTTGATTCTCTGCAGTTGACAAATTCCTCTTTCCCTGTGGTTCCTTTGTTTTGCATAATGCCATTTTCATATGTCCTCTGGCTACTTGAGGGTCAATGTCATTGGCTAGTTAGCCCCAGATTATCTATAGATTATCACTCCTTCCTCCCATTTCCTTCCTTCCTTCCTTCCTTCCTTCCTTCCTTCCTTCCTTCCTTCCTTCCTTCCTTCCTTCCTTCCTTCCTTCCTT
>JAGFMF010011643.1:8834134-8865626 GCA_019455555.1 Galemys pyrenaicus | reverse complement strand
TCTTCTCTTCTCTTCTCTTCTCTTCTCTTCTCTTCTCTTCTCTTCTCTTCTCTTCTCTTCTCTTCTCTTCTCTTCTCTTCTCTTCTCTTCTCTTCTCTGTGTAGAAGAACTGGAATGCAGGCCAGAGGTGCTAGTTGTGAAAATATTCACCAGAAACAGTGGGGAGCAGGAAAGACAGATTTACTGAAATAAACCACTAAGGAGATGAGCAAATGAAACAGGAGAGACCTGCTGTGCCATAGGTGGGTTAGCTCCTGGCCAGGAGCAAACTGAGGCAAACTGAGTGGTGATAGGGCTGGGACTTAACTCTTAGGCTGCCAGGGAGGTTCTCCTCCTGCCACTTTCATAGTACATTTACTTTCTGCTTTATGCTAATAAATTAATAAGTACATACAAATAATGATGATAGTGGTGATAGCTGAACAAGTATTAAATGCTTAATGTATGCCAAGCACTTTTGACTGCACAATGCCCATTTGCTTTTTTGCATAGCATAAAGACATTTGCCACTATTTTGAATGAAAGCATTAATTAAATAAAAATAAACAGTGACTAATACTGGGGTGTAAATTACATACATAAATTGATAATTTCCATATGTAAAATAAAAACTAATTAGGAGATAATGGCATCAAATTTTATAATAGCAATCAAAACTCAAATAGTTCAGGTAACGGACTTTGGTAGATGACTATAGGTTCCTTAGCGATGGGTGTAATGTGGTGATGTGCATGTAAGAAGGTGTGATTCTAAGCCTCTGTATCATATATATATATATATATATGTATATGTATTTACTTATTTATACAAACACAGAAAAATAAAGATATATTGATATACAGATTGTGATTCAAATAAGTAGGGAAAAGATTTCTTTTCTAAAAATGGTGTTGTGAAAACTACATAACCATCAGAAAAATAAAGAATTCAATTCACATGACAAATATAAGTCAAAGCAATTCCATGATTTGAGATCTAACACCATGATTAGAGATCTAATCTAATAGTGAGAGATCAACTCTGGCTCAAAATGCAGAAGTAATATAGAAAATATAATAATTTTAACTATAGTCTTTAAAAAAGTATGTTTAAAATATTGGCTATATTAAAAGGAAAAGCCTCCTTATGTAAAATAAAATGAAAATGACACATTGGAGAAAAACTATAGTTTTAATCATGACAAAGATCTAATATGTTCAACCCACAAAAACACTTAAAAGTGTTCTACTGAAGTGTTTCTACTGAAAAGACCTAAAGAGAAAACAGCATTAATTTGCATACCTTGTAACCAGATCAGGGTTTCTACCTATCATTCACTGCTGAAAGAAATGAGGGCGGAGGGCTCCTTAAAGATTAGACTGACTCCAACATTAGGACAAGAAGTACACACAAACAAAACTGCTGGATCATATTGTTTCAGAAGCAAGGAAGAGATTAGATACTAATTGTGGTATATCAAATAATGTCGATGCCACTAAGAAAATAACCAAAAATGGAACAATTAGAACATAAAAGTGAAAAGTGAATGCATTTTATTGAAACACACCAAAAAAATTCTGCATACAATTATTTTAAAAATACTCAAAATAGAGAAAGAAAGACGTCTTCATATTTGCATCCTCCAAGCATTCCTTCCACCCCCACCCCAAGCAAGCAGTTATGGTACATTATTGCAGGTTAGGAAACTGCTCATTCTTTACTCAGAGAGTAACAATTAAAAAAGCATTTACCTTAATTGATCTGTTTAATATGCATTTCATGGTAACCAAACATTCCTAGTTGATAAGGACTATTCTTTACATGAACATTCCAGCTAATGAAATATGGAAAGACAGAATTAGAAAAATCACCACTTTCAACCCCTATGAAGTAATTGACAAAGAAATGGTCTCTGTTAGAGGAAAGGTTGATGGAATGTTTATAAATGTTTATAATACAAGGAGCAGATCATTGATCACCTGAAACTTATGATAATGACCTCACCTGGCATCACTTAATGACAAGTGTCCCTTCTGATGTGCTTGATATTGGTGAGGCACACAGTACCAGCATAGGATGTTTTTGAAGGAAAATATTAAAAATTTAAATCTAATCATAACTCTAGAGCAAATAACTGATAAATACAGGAGATAATATGAAAAAAAAGAGAGAGTGAGAGAGAAAAACATAAGGAAGCAGGCAATTCCAGAATATGGTAAATCTATAGGACAATACCCATTGTCTACAAACAAATAGTATGAAATGTTCAAAACAAAACAGCAGGATATAAAGTACTGCCATAGATGAAGAGAGAATAACACTCTAATGCAATGCCCTGACCTTGCTTGTATCCTCATTTAATCACACAGGGTGCAAAATAGCATTTTTGAGAATATGATAAAAACACATTCTTGCTCTGAATATTAGATAATACCACAACATCACTGGCAATTTTGTTAGATTTGGTAATTGCACAGTGGTGATAATCTTTAAAGTGCATATTTTTACAGAAACATGGTGAACTATTAGGAGAGGAATGCAAGATGAATGAAAATTGATTTAAAATGCTTTTCATTACAAATAAAGTAGATGTAGCAAAATCTTTGTAATTTTTTAAATCTAGACAATGGATATAGAAAACTTTATTATATCATCCTCTCCAATTTTGTGTATTTTTAAATACTTCAAAATAAATGTGGCAAATACTTTGAAGAAAAATGAGCACATCAATAAAATTAAAAGCTATACTGGTCATGGCTGTTGGGACCTTCAGAAATGCTCCTTGACATTACCTTCTAGAAGGATTGTTGTGAAAGCTGTTCCCAGACATTGTTTGTCTCCTCTCCATTCCCACAGTTCAGAGAGAATATGTGATCTTTTGCCTCAATAGAATCCCCCTCATTTGACTATTTGTGTTGGACTTGGGAACAAACTTATCACACACAAATTAAGTGACAGTTGAAGGAACGTGACATTCTGTCACCCCATAGAAATGTTTATATGAGTTAGAGGCTGTTGAGTTGAAGAGATTACAAGAAAATCAGGCACAAGCAAGAGATGCATCCAGAACTGCTGAATAAAAGGTAGAATGTGGATAGTCAAAAATCAAAACAAAGCTGAGACTTGTCATTGTGTGGTAAGTCAAGACAACAAGTGGACAGCAATTCATTAGAATCTGTTGTAATTGTGTTCCCAAAATAGCACATGTGCTTCATGCACAGCAGAGTAAGATTTTACTTCAGGATAGGGAGATTCAATAAGAGCAGTTGTTGCACAGAAATAGAATGGAGAAGTTGTACAAATTGACATGATGTAAATACATGAGTGTGTGTGTGTGTGTGTGTGATCATATTGAATGATCCACAAAATGTGATATGGCTGTACTTTTATATAACCAAACACAACAAAGCTTCCAAGATGTTACGATCACTTAAGACATTTTGCGAATTCATGACTCATTTACCTGCAACAAAGGACATCTGGAACTATAAGGTTATTTTTAGTATCATCAACATTATAATGTTTAAAATAAAATTGAGAAATAGCAACATACAAGATAAACAGATTTTAAATTTGAAAACAAATGTCAAAATGAAACACATTGATTGCCCCTTACATTTTGCTTATGCCCTTTTCCAGTCAGTATCTTTCCCCCAGTAATCACTGATTTGTTTTCTATCACTTTAAGTTGTAGGCAAATAACAATTTGCTTATTCTAGAACTTCATGTGAGATCATTTGCCATTTACTCTTAAGTATGGTTTCTTCCACGTGATGATGAATATTTTAGATTCATCATTGTGTGGCATGGATCAGTAGTTTGTATACCTATTTATTGTTTCATACTTTTAAAATCTCTGTAGCACATCTTATATTTCTTAAGTGCTACAATACTTCTACACTTTTGTGAATATCTAATATTTCACTTGAGTTCTTGTATATACATTGTAGGAATAGTCCACAGTTTTTAGTTAATATTTCATTTGAGTTCTTGTATATTACATTGTAGGAATAGTCCACAATTTTTAGTTAAATTTTTAATATTATATTGAAATCTGAGATACCATTTTAAGGCTGTCATCATCATTATGCATGTGTGTGTATACATATATACATACTATCCAATTTGTCAATAAATTATCAATTACCATTTCTCTGTACATTGGCATACAATCTAAAAATCTAACTAAAAATATTATGGAGTGAACAAATTTGATCCCCCAAAGTTAAAAGTATTAATCAATGTACATTCTATATTAGTTTTCTAGCACATTAAAATCTATTACAGACATCTTACTCAGATAAAACATTATAGAAACATATTCTAAGACAAGTAACTCAAGTTTAAAAACAGATTAAAAATTGTTTACCGTCTTTATAATCTCATTTTATTTCTTTCTTTGGATAAAATTATATAAATAAGTAAAAAGTCAAGGTATTTTCTCCAACTAGGAGATATTGCATTCTAAAGTAATTTTTCCTGAGTTGAATTATCCTGCATTAGTCAAATATACAGATGATAGATTAGATTGATACATAGATAGATATATAAATAGACACAACAAAATAAGTTTTCTCCTTTTTTCAAGAAAATTCAGACTTGGATTAAGTTTTCATCTCTGTTACCTTGGAAACCAGATAAATGTGAAATGTCATTCCTGGTATCAAGGAACTTTTTTTTATGGCAAAAGTGACTACAGGTTGGTAAATAGTATTTAAAATGGGAAAACTGTAGTTTTTAGGAAGCTATAGCTTTAGCTGAATCCTACAGATTTAATTGTTAGTTGAACTTGTGATCTTTGATGGACTATTGAATATAAACAGGTAATTCCACTACAGTTCTAGTTTGTTATTCATTTCATCAACTGTGTCTGAAATACCTCAGCCCTGAAAACCTCTTTTATTCCGAACTTTTGTTGGATTGGAAGAATTAGGGTGGGATCTAGTAAATACTTTAAAAGCTTTTAAGTCATCCTTCCATTTCCAGAATATTCCTTTCACCTCAGTTTCATTGATATCAAATGTTGTGAGTCCCTGAGGTCTTTTGTGACCTAAGGACTCTGTAAGAGTGGTTCTTTCTCCCACCCCGCATTTCAAAATATTCTGTTTTCATGCATCTGCTATGCCAATTATGTCTCAAAATTATATAGTTCTTGTCTTTCCTCCTGTTCTCTCCATTCTAATGGGTGTGTTTGTTATTACAATAATTTTCTATCCTTTTATTAGAGTTTTTAAAGAAAGCAAAATTAGAAGCCATATTAAGGTTTTCAATTTTTTTCCCTATAAACTAAGTCATCCTTCTTTATAAGTTCAATTACATTATAGAGGTGATCATTTATTTTATTCATTGAATTTTCTCAAAATAAATTTGGATTGTCTGCAAAATGTAATGTCTTAGTTTCTATGATTAAAGATACTCAAATACATGATTAACTATACTACTAGAATCCCTTTAATTTTTCAGTGCCTTGCAAGACATTTGGGAATGCTACTTAAGATACAGATATAAATGGAGAAATCTTCACCTGCCGCTCTTGGGATAACTAATCATGTCACTGCATAGTTAGAACAGCATTTGATATTTATAATAACAAGGGTACTATGAGCTTTGAATTAATTTAATACAGAAAATGAGTTTTGAAATGTTTTAAGGAAATTGATAAAATTGTTTAAGAATTGTTTTAGGAATAATTTGTATAAAATAATAGTTCCTAAAGATTGATAGACAATGGATATCTCCATTGTATACCTCCTTTTTTTTTCTCATTCCCTTATGGATACCAGAAATACGGGTCTGATTATTCTATATCTTTTCCTATATGTACAATATTTCAGTCCTGTCTTCACATATGGCAGCATTAAACTAGTGAAAAATCTTTATTATTTCTTATCAGTTCCATTTAGTTCTTCATCAGTAAGATCTACTAATAGAAACAGTCTGTAATGCAGTAATTAGGATGTTTCTATGTGTACATATATACATTCAGCTAAACATAGATATTCTCTAAGGTTTTGTCCAGGGACATAAGTGTATAGTTAAAATTGTAATGAAAATTAGAGAAACTTCACTATGGGGCTATAAAGAGATGTCATCTCTGAAATAGGATGAGTAAAACCCAGAGATCTGCTGAGACTACAGAGAAGTCTTTCCACTGTCCTACCACGATTCCCCATTCCTCATGCTGCTTTCACTACTTATAGCCTGCTGGACCCTAAAGACTGCTGTTGCTCTTCAGTTTACCTGCTTTATTTGAATAATGAGACAAGGAGCAAGGGTCAGAGCTATCCATCTTCTGCCTTAATCTATTGCCAAGAAATCACTGGGAATAAAAATTTGGCCAGGGTTTGAATTGGGCTGAATAACATACAGGATTTTTTTAAACCAATCATTTTACATGGGCTTTAAATTCTTGAAAAGCAATCACCCAGGCATCCCTAGCAATGTGATTATGGCTTCTAGTAATATCTATTCCCAGAACCTCAGGTCAATAACTGTGTTCCATATAAACATGGACATGTTTTATTTTGTCTTGGTTTTCAGTGATTCAGTATCACTAGCACTTTTTGAAATGGCTTTCATAGTGCCCCAGTTAACTTCTTTTTATATATGCTTTACCTTTATTATGATAGGAATACTCATCTCATTTGATAGTTGACACAGTATCACACCAACTGTATTTAGGCTAAACACATTAAGTCAAATAAAATTGCAATCACATGTGTTATTCTACAAAAATCAAGACAATATTTTTATTTCTAAAAAATTAAGTTGAAAAATGCTCAGTATTCTATATATTCTATTCTAATATATTCTATCAAATGATCTGTTTCAAAACCCTACGGAGTTTTCTGTTCATTAGGATAGCTTATGAAGGTATAATCACTGAGCAGTGCATAGGAAATGTATCAGCAAGCCATACTACCTCACAGTACAGATTCATTTAACAATAAAAGGGATAAGATAGATAGTGTAACTCCAGTGAACATACGCCATGTGTATAGTACAAAGGGGAAGATTCTAACCTCCCAGGACAGTTTAAGTGTGGGGATGAACCTTTGATCTGTTACTCATTTTGTATTGTGGTAATCTTAGAAATTGTCTGATTTCAAAGTCAGTCACAGATTCCTTTGCCCTTCAAAAGATGGTCATACAATATGATAAAAAATCAAAGAAAAATAAAAAACAAATGATATAATTATTTATAACTAAATAATATAAAACACTATCTATTAATTATAAAATTATTTTAGAATTTTTCCCAAATACATGCCTTTGTTGATATATATTACATTGTCTTTGTACTTTTTATTTTTAAGATTTATTTATTTATACATACAAGAGCTGGGGTACAGGCCAGAGGTGTAGGGATGAGAGGATTTACCAGAGACAAAGGGGGGAGCAGAACAAGCAGACCTACTGAAATACACTGCTGAGGGGAGCAGTGGGCAAGACAGGAAAGGTCTGCTGCGGCATGTAGGTCAGCTTCCTGACTGGGGATCGAACTTGTGCTGTAGTGGCTATGGACGCTTCATACTGTGGTGCTTAACCCCTTGTGCCACAGGGAAGGCCCTGTCTTTGTATTGTTAAAAATGTTCTTAAGTCTTTAAGTAGGAATAAAGATGTACATGCCTATATAAAACAACAAAAAACATTTTAGAAAAAATAAGAAACATCTACATTATTTGATGTAAATAATCATTACTTTCCCCAAGTGCCAATTAAATAGAAATTACACCATAATCTAACTTTTTTTTTCCATTGTAAAAGGTTGTTAGAATTACAGAATATTTCCCTCATAAATTCTACCCCAATGGAAAAGGGCAGAGGTGAGCAGGGAATGACCTCTCCTTGCTGACTTTATGTTCCTGCGACAAAGGTCTAGCTTTGGAAAGTGTACCTAAATTGTTTACGTATTTCATATATGGGGGACTTATTTGTCATTCTCTTTATTTTACTCATTTTTAGCTCTTAGTTCTGACCAATCCAGTTGATTCCCACAATTCAGATGCTTTCAAAGGAAACACCTAAACTCTTCTCTTGATTCTTCCTGACTTGTTCCTAAAACTATTGCCCTGAAGATTAAATAATAGATGGAAACCTAAAAACAGAGCCTGACACACAGAAATTTCTGTAAGTTTGTATGTGTGTGGAGAGAGTAGGAGTTCTGACTAAAGTCAGTGTATTTTACGGCGAATTACAGTGAATCTTAACTACTAATCTAGTACGAAAGGTGCCCCTAGAGAAAAGTATGTTCTGAGTTTCAAACAACAATTTGGAAAGTCCTTCTGAAATGTTGGATCACAGGCATTGAGTAAAACTGATTTAGTTCTTTGGAAACTCTAATGTCTATAAAATACTCTTAATTTGGGGGGAAATAATATGATATCTGGTATGCCATATTTTGTGATATTATGAGCGAGGTTGATGGAGGAAATGATTCTGACATGATGAATTAAAATAGCTATACTAAAGGCATGTAATCCACAAACAGGCTTGTTTCCTGTCCTTGATGGGCTTGTTTATACTTAAGAACAGCTTTGGATTCTGGCATGAAAAGATGATCATTGACAGAATCTTACCTCTCAGTATTCATACCCTATGTAGATTTCTTTTCTTCAATCTGGCTGACTTGTTACTGATTTTTTTTGGGGGGGGGTAAAATTCATGTAACACGAAATTAACCATTTAATGTTAAACAAATTATTGGCATTTAGTACAACTACTACCTCTATCTATTTCCAAAATACTCCCATCAGTCCAAAAGGAAACCCAGTAGCCACTAAGTAGTTACTCTTATTTCTTCGTCTCCTGACCCTTCCAATCAATAATCTACTTTGCCAAAAATTGGAAAACAGCTAAGAAGGATGATTACCCCGAGACTAGCTAATTACGAGGAAGTAGCCACCTGAAGAAGTAGCACAAAGAGAGTGATGTCCATCCAGCCCCCAGTAGTTCAGCTATGTCATTTGAGATGTCAGAGATCTACGCAGTCACTTTCTCAAATATTCTAACTCAGAAGATGCCACGTGGAGAAGAAAGTAGCAACTAAGACTTGAGACATGGTCCAGGAAAAGTCATCTTAAGTGTCTGAACTTTTTCAAGTCACTTAATTCTGCTTTCAGAAAAAGGAGGTAGATCAGTAAATGGATAGATGGCTGGATGGATGATAAATACATACATACATACATACATACAGAGCCCTAATGTCCACTAAGCACTTGTCTTCAAAATGAAGGGGGAAAGGGAGGTGATTAACAGAATGAGAAAAAATAAGCATTTTGGTCAAGTTAAGGATATTACTGGGCCCAGTTGTTCCAATCTGTAAGCACAGGTTCTGGAATTTCATGTTGGGTGGGCCTGTGAAACCTTGATTGTTCCCGGGACAAAAAGAAGCCAATGAGTTAGTGAAAGGTAAAAGTAGTGGAGGATAGAAGGATAAATTTCCAAGGAAATCTCTAAATTAATATTTATAAATTTGCTTGAAGTGGAAGAAACTTTTTTCCCACAGAAATCATAAATAGAACCCTCAGGCTCTGCTTGAGGGGTGCCATTGGCAATCCTCTCACCCCACCCCATTCCCTGAAGTGTCTGAAGCAAGTCCCAATCCCTGAGGCTCTGCAGACCCAAGATCAAATCAACATCTAGGAGAAAATCAACTTCAAAGGGATTTTTTTAAAGGTTTTTCAGATAGTAGAGTTATATTTGAAAAAAAAAAAAAATCACCTGGCAAAGTCAGTGCATATTCAGAACTTTAAAGGCAAGACTGTTGAAATCAATACAAATAATTTTTAAAGACCTTAAAAAATTTAAATCTGAGCTATAGAAGTGAGCACTTGAATTCATTTCTAAGAGTTTAAATGAACATCTGAAGCCAACAGAATGTATTTACTTATAGAACTGATTTTTCCACAGAGGCAAGAAAAGAGAGTCCCACAGATAAAAATGGCAATTACAACAATGAACAAAGAAAGAAGAAAAAAGGGAAAAATAAGCCACTTCTTTCAGCCACTTTGAATTTTTAGAACATTCTCATTCTCACAATTATATAACTTCATGAAATCTTGTTGCAAAAATATGACCATCTGATTCATGATGCTACACATAATGGACCCGTCCCAGGAAGCTTATGTGACTGGAAATTGTCTTTGCAAAGTTTGAACCTTCTCTGTGTCTCTTTACTGGGGTTTGTAAGGCAGGGATGGCTTGAGACTTCTTTCCAGAGGAATCACCTGTATGTTCATTGAAACTCAGGCTCCTGTCTGCTACTGCAGGACCTGGAGCAGCAAGGCCTCTGGATGAGTGGGATGATTGGGATGACGGTGTGCACTGTTGCTGCCTCCAAAATGGTAGGATGCCTGGGCTTAGAGATGCCGATTGGAGAGAACTCAGTAACCCCTGTATGGCTGAAAGAAACCAGTAGGCATCTCTGGATTTTACTTTCTGTTATGTCCCAAAATGTGACCCCAAGTCCCTATTATATACTACATATCTATGTATATATAACGTGTATATATACTACACACATATATATACTATCTATCTATATATACATACCTGTATACTACATATATATGACCCCATTGTCCCCAAGTCCTTATTATATACATTTGTGATTATATATATATAAAATCCCATATAATTGCCTATTAATATATAATATCCTATTAACTTCACCTAAAACGCCAAAAATATCAGACAAAATAAAGAGGAAAATATTTTATGATAGCTTACTCCAATTAATCTAAAATGGGGTTTCAGATAAATGAAAGATAACTTGAGGTTTGATTAAATCATTGTTTTCTCTGTATAATTTGTGTTATAAAGAATATGTATATTCTTTTTTTATAACACAAATTATACATGTGTTATAAAGAATATGTATATTCTTTTTCCCAAACTTTTGACTGTGAATATAGGACATGTCCCATTAATCATAAGGCTGTCTTTCCTTAGAAAATGCCATTGATCCTTCAGAACATTCCATGCTGTGTGTCAGCAGCGCTGACACAGTTTCCACTGTGCTGATAGAAAAAAATGGTGCGTAATTCAGTACCTGTTGGAATCAGATGCCAGGCCAATGAGCCTGGCCTGGTTGGTCCTTCTTTTTATTCCCCTCTAGGAGCATAGCTGGTGTATAAACTACTGTGTGTTTTGTAATAGAGACCCCAGTGCAGAAAAAGGATTATTATTGTTGTGGATCCTCCAGAGAAGTGTCTGTGGTTTTTTATTTTCTTTGTCACTAGATGTCACTGCATACACAATTGTGCTTCTGCCACTGAGGGTTCTGGGAAGCCTGATAGCCAGGAAAGCAGCAAAATAAATTCTGGAAGCCTTCCCTGTGATCCTGCTTGGAAGATAGCTACACTTTGAATTTCTTTGAGGCATTCTCACACTCTCATTTAATTAGACTAATCCCTTTAATATGCTGTCATTTTACAGATTGTGTGAAATCCAATTTAAATGTGTGCAAATCTTTTGCCATTCAACATTATCTTTTGGGGCGTCATTTGTGGTAAATGTATCATATTCAAAGTTCCTTTTGAGTTTGGAAATATGGGCAGGGTGTAAATTGGCTACACGTAGGCTATTTCTAATCTAATATAATCAGGCTTATATCCTGTTAACATACCAATTTGTTCTCCATCAGAATGAAATATTGAATAGGTAATCAGAATTGGCTTCAAATGTAGCCTGTCTGCTAGCTAGTAGTGTGATACATCTGCTTCAAGCTAAGAAACTTTCATTAAAATTTGCATCCATCTATCCAATGTCCTTCCAAAATGCAGGCTTATATTTGCATACAGTAGTACTGAGCATGCTCCATTAGACACCATTGCTGTGATTTCTTATTGCCTGGTTTGCTTTATCTGCAATATGTGCTTGAGAGATTAATTCAAGTGGATACTACAACCTTGTAGGGAGATAGTAATTGGCATCTTCCTTCTTAATCCCAGCCCTCAAGGGGATTTGCAAAAAAATCCTATCTGAAAGATCCTACTGGATTATTAGTGGAATTTCACCTTCATATTTTTACTCATACAGATCCATGGAAAGAAGGCAGGAACTTTACCCAAGGCAGTTAGCATTTAAATTTTTCCTGTCTTCACCTTAGCTCCTGAACCAGATGCTAACAGATATCTTTCTGGAACTTGGAAAAACAAGGTCCCTAAGTTTAGCCCTGCTGTAATCTGGCCTAATGCAATAAGCACAAAAATGATATTAAAGACTCAGTTTATGGTTCTGAATCTTTTGAGAAGTTGTATAAAATATGGACCTGTTTTTAATCGATGAGAGAAACTAAGAGAATCTGCCGATCCACCTATATCCATCTCACAGTGTTCTTAAGAGAGTCAAACAGGATAATATGTTTGGTGAAAAAAAGTTGAAAGTGTTATATAGATTCATACCAGTTTCTTCTTCTCTGGTAATCTAATCACAACACCTGTATTTAGACTAGAACACCACCAGTTCCTATGACTTTCCTATAACTTTCAAAAGTTATCTCTGATCTTCCCTTTTTTTTAGAATTTATGTAATATTTTAACCAAACAGGATTATTAGCACCTTGTGACTAAAGATTCATTCATTTAATGTGTGACACATTAAAATAGAAGGTGACAGCACATAACATGGACGTATGTTCTTGGCCACACACTTGGGTTAATTCAGGGACACGACACACACATCACTTTGTTTGCCTTGCAGGCCTTGAGATGTTTGGGGTGAGGGTGAAGAGTATGGAAAAAGGAGGTTGCAAAGAGCAGCCATCATAGCTAAAGCTTTGTCCAGTTTCAGAAGAGGCAGACATATTCATGTCGGACCCACAAATCAGTTTTTATTTTGAAGAAATATAGCCCAAGAGAAAGTTATGTAAATCTCATTGGATATGGAATCATTCTTATAAAATAGCACTTGATGAGTTTAAGTTAAACAAATCAGACCCATGTAGATTAAATTTCCATTAAAGTGCACAGACTTTAAGAATGGGTAGGGGGAAATGCTGAGATAACTAAGGCAATTTTAATTAAATCCTAAATGTGGTCGGTGTTTGCCCCAAATTTTATCTTCAGATAGCTTTCTGACCTTTTTTTTTTTTTTTTAAACGTCAAGTCCCAGGAAGAAATGAGAGAATTAGGCTGATGACAGCACATTTGGTAAATGGTGGGCTACAGATCCCCAGGCTCCTCTCTGCCTTAGTTCATATTTCTATGGGCACCGCAGGACTGAAAGGGATCCTCTAATTATGGGCGGGATTAGCGCTCAACAGTCGATGTGTTGTTCATCGTGGCTTTCAGCCCTCGTGGTTTCTCGGTTCCTTATGGTCACTGTGGCCACCTAGAAATTCTTTTCAGGAGCATAATAAGCAGATCAGCTGCTGCAGGCTGGAGCCGGGTGGAACAAAGGGAGGTGGAGGGTGCTCCCGCAGACCCGTGACTGTTCACAGACCCCAGCGGGCACCCTGGGGTCACATTAGACAAAACCATGGTCCGGCCCCATTTGATAAGGCTCCACTCCACATGACCCATGGCCCCTACTTAAGGCCTGGGGGATGCTCCAGAAATGTGCACTCTGCCAACAGAAATACTGGCAGTGGAAAAAATAAGCACCCAGGCCTGCAATGAGCAGGAAAAGTTTTCTTGTTAATTTTTCCCCTTCAGTTTTTCCTCCATGGAAACCTTTAAAGTAGATATGAGGAGTTTATTTCTTAGAGTCTGTTTTCGATATTAATATTTTGATGGGGTCACTTTAACCTGCGAATAAACACAAATGGCAGAAAAGGAAGGGGGTGGCAAACATTTATTTTCTACTGAAATGAAACAGGGCAGCCCCTGGTTCCTTGCTTTGTTCAATTGTCGCCTGATGCCACAGGGTAGACAGGTTTTCCCTAAGCAGCATCTGGTCCCTCTTGGAGGATTCCACAGGCGTTTTGTCTTTTTCAGGTTTTCAATAGTGGCCTCCGGGTCGAGCAACCATCTGGCAAGGCGTCACCTGGCCCACTGGGCCCGCCTGGCCACATGTTGCTCGGCATTCCCCTGCATCAAATGGGCCCCAGTTCTCACTGGACCTGGCTGAGGGCTGGACAATGGCCCGTGATGCCTACCCAGGACCCAGTATCAATATCAGCACTTCTTATTAACAAGACAGAATTATATAATTTTAGAGCGTATGTTCTAGTCTATGCTGAATGTCAGCAAAGTTAGGTTTTGATTTATTGCACCTCAGCAACATAGTCACAGGCAACTTTGCAATTAGGTTTTTATACCTGCAATAGAAGACAAATCATTACCTGGTTGTTTGAGTTCTTAATGAGACTGCTCCAGATGTGGATGTTGTATCTTAAATCAGGTAACAACAGGTACACTTCATGGGTTAGTAGTGGAGTGTTTGGTAAGAGGATTTTTGAGAAGGTTGCAGAGACTGTTAAGGAAGGCAAGGAGTGCTGTGAGCAGGACCTGTGATACCCTGAACTGTCATCAGGTCAGGGCCAAAACATCAGGCCCAGACCTGGAACCAGACTGGGACAAGTAGAAGGGCACTCAGATACAGCATCGGACTTTGTCAGGGGGCGGGGCAGCGGGGAGAGGAGAGGTCCTCAGAGAACTAATCCTGGGCTTCATGCTCCTCCACACTCTGACTCTGCTCTGGTGCCACCGTTACCCAAACTAAGCTGATGCCCTACCCTTGGGGTGCTCAAGTACATGCGGAAGACTGTTTATTCTTGACACATCCAGCCTGAGGAAATTTTTTTTTCTCCTGAGGAACATGTTGGGCCAGATGCTCAGCAAAGGTATTTATGTAGCAAAAACACCCCCAAACCAATGACTGATAAGAGCTGTCTCACCCAGAACTGTCTCCAGAGTTCCCTCCAGATCCAGCGCCAGTGGCCTGCAATGAAAACGTGTGTGATAACACCCATTATTGGATCCATTCCCTTCCATGTCTCACTTCCTCTGTCCTGGGATCACCATCCAAATCAATTATTTACACTCTAATCCTGATCTCAGGGTCTGTTTCTGGGGGAACCCAAATTAAGACAAAACCCTCAGGCAGAGGTGGCCTCCTCAGCTCACACACAGCAGCTAGAGGAAAGTGAAGAGGGGCCCTGGGAGGGAGCTGGGAGAGATCACTCAAGCACCGATTGAGCTCCTGTCTGGGCTACCACAGAGCACATTTGTTACAAGTGTCAGCTAGGGTGCAACAACAATGACATGGCTATTTCTTCACTTGGTTTCTATTCTAAGGAACTTCTTCATTTGTCCTATGTCCTAGATTTTCCTTCTATATTTAACATTTACACCTTTCATATGTGTGTATGTGTAAATATATACATATACACACCTATAAGTACATATGTAGTTATATATGTGAATGAGCTGGATATAGATACATATTTATATACTGGAAGTATACAAAAGCTCTCTTAAGTTGAACTATGTAAGCACTCCTATTCCATAACCTGTATAAAAGTCTGAATAGAAAGTCTGCTAGAAAAAGTAGAACCAGGTATCCACGATGAAGTGCAATAAATTCCACTTATTATAGTATACATCTGGGTATCTCAAGCCCCAATGGAATCTTACAACATCATATTATATTAGAGTAAAATGAATGAGGAAATGATCAGAAAGACTTGAACCAAATCCTTATGGGAACATTATTAATGTTAAGGCCTATAATGGAGACTAGTATAACAATAGTTGGTACTTAATGAATAGTTGATGGACCAATCACTAGATGGATGCTTGAATGAATTCAGCTAGTAGTATAAATTAACAGGAATCAAAACACTCAGATTCATTCATTGTTTATCTTGTCTAAAATTTTCCTCTTGCTGTGTGATTAAATACACACACACACACACACACTAACAGAGCTGCTCCATTGGCCAGGCCAACTCAAATGGGCACTGATACAAGGAAGGAAGAACAAATTGAGTCGACTCTGCAATCAGTCCTCCACATCATTTCTCCCACCTAACACATTGAAAAAGTACCTGAATACTTTTGAGATCTAAGCTACCAGTGCAGGGTTCTTAATCTCTTGAGACACAGGATCGATTTCATCTTGATGATGCATATTTTAATGGATCACTGCAATTGGGAGTGTTTGAATGTTACAGAAAGTGACAGTATCTGAGAGCAGCCCTAGTCCCCTAAAACAAAATGCTGTGGAGAAGTGTCTCAAAGTCTACATTTTAATTAAGCATATGGAAATGAAAAAACAGGTAGATGTATATAAAGGTTTTCATCTCAACATGGTAAAAAGATCTGACAGTTAACACCAAGTGCTCCCATCTCTGTAATCATTTACTTTATTGGCGTACATGCCTATTTCTAGAAAGTGCAATAATTCATATAGATCTTCGCTATGGAGGAAACTATGATGTTGCTCTTCTATTGAGAGAATTTTTCTGTCTCATGTGCCCAGAGGCAAAAATCACAACTCATTCAGATTTATGATCTCCATAGTTTGTGTGATACTTGGGGGAAATATTTGTTGTTAAATTGAATTTATAGAATTAAATATATTTGAGTTCCTTAAGTCATGTGGTGCTTAGGACCCCTCAGTTAAACCCCTAATATGCTATTTAACTGAAGATTCTGAGCATGTGAATCCTAGGAAATGGGCAGTTGTCACTTTTCATTGTGACCCCACAATCCCTGGAATTCCCCTTGGCAATTTCAAGGGCTGTCCCAGCTGTGAGAATAGTGAGTTAGCAGTTTTGATCCATATCTGACATGTAATAAATTGCCAGTGACATGCTATTTAGATAGGATATTAAAGTATAATTGTAAGCAAAAGCAACAGCAAAGAAAACATTGCATTCTCCACTGAGGATGACTTTTCATTGATTCTTTGAAGACAAGAACTACAGAGATCCTTTTTTTTTTTCTGATTTAAAGTTTTCTTTCATTCCTTGTGAGCTATAATTAACCTTTACGTAAATAATTTAAAGGCAGTAGATTTTGTGAAAAATACAATAAAAGTGCCTGACATTCAGGTTGGAAAAGGAACTATTACATGTATAATTTTAAAGTAGATGAATCAGCTTCAATTACAATATTATTTTTAAACCAACCATCGGATTGACTCCACTTTATTATTGAAACAAAGGATAGAAGGTAAGAAGGGCTCAGCATCAAACATAAAGTGAATCATATTACAGAAATGCCACTGAATTTGAAAAATCAGTAATGAAGAATAACATTTGTTTTCAAATACTGTTTGTCTAGTGTTGCATAAATATTGGGGGTTATTCTAAAGATTGATTTAAAGATTATTTATTTATGCATACAAGAGCTGGGGTACAGGCCAGAGGTGTGGGAGTGAGAGGATTCACCAGACAGAGTGGGGAACAGAACAGGTAGACTGACTGAAATACACTGCCCAGGGGAGCAGCAGGTGAGACAGGAGAGGTCTGCTGTGCCATGTGGGTCACCTCCCTCTCTGGGGATTGAACTCATGCTGCAGTGGTTACAGATTCGTCATAGGACAGTGCATAACCCCTGTGCCACCAGGGAGGCCTGGGAATTATTCTAAGAGCAGTTTGATGGTGATAGAGCTCAAGATCCAAATAGATCATCCACATATAGAAGGACCATATTTATTATCCAAACTTGGGTCACTTTGACAGAGCAAAAGCTTGTTGCTTATAATTCAGCTAGAATGATAGATATGAATTTGAACTGTCCTTCGAAAAGTGAACATTTGGCAAACTTACCTGCATACTTCAATAGTAGGAGTGTAAATTATCCTGGTATTGTATGTAACTATTTAATATGCTAGCCGTCTTGTGATTTAAAAGATATCAGGCCCGCCTCAAAAAAAAAAAAAAATCTGAACTTTCAGGAGATAGAATAAATTTCAAAAAGAAAGTAACAGCAGTGCCAAACAAATGCTTGTTGGATGAATAGTTAATGGTAAACATTTATTTAGTAACTCCTATATGCCAAACACTCAACTTTTTTCCTAATTTCATCTCCTTTAATTCATTGAAGCAGTGAGTTCTGGAGAAAGAGGCATATCCATATCAAATAATAAATAAGTGCTGACATCGAGATTTAAAGCCAAATAATTTGGCATAATCGCTAAGTTTTTTACTCCTTGACTGCCTCATTACAGGAGAGAAAGAAAGAGGGTGAGTAATTCATTCATATCTGACTTCTAGAGCGTGAAGCCATACTGAAAGATCTGGGGAAGTGGGGAATAAAAGTCTTTGAAAAGTGGAAAGTAGAGAGGATAAATTAAGTTTTGGTGCAAAATCAAAGCAACAGAGTTAGAAGGAATATTAGAAACCATCTGTCCCCAAAGTCTCTTAGAGAAGCATCGAAGTCCCTAAACAGACTAAAGTTATGAAATGCATCATTGTGGGTTGAAGACTAGACCTCTCATTTCCTGTCTGACGCTCACTCTATGACCAGTACCAGGGCTGCCAACAAGAAGAACCCAGGAGGCAACTGGGGAAATGAGACGGACAAGTGACAGGGAGATGACAGATACAAATGCGTATGGGGATGCCCTCTTTAAAGAAATAATTGAATCCCTGAAGATGAGGGAGCACTCTCAAAATTCAGTGAGAGGGAGATTTTAGATTCTCCTGCCCTCTCAAACTGAAATTTTCATCAGGTTTCTACCCACCCAGAATCTAGAAGGCAAGAGCATTTGGGAAAACGCACCCTGGAGTTCCTAAAAGAAGAGAAGAGCAGAAAATGTACCTGAGAATTACTAGCAAGCTGATTGGCATATTCACACGTAGGAGATATATAGGATGTTATTTCTGCACATCACCTACTGGCCCATATTCAGTTATGTAGCAGCCAGGCAGCCTGTGTGCCCAAGGAGAAGAGGTTAATATGGAAAATGGTGGCCAGAGTTACCATATTTTACAATATTGGAAGCACCTTTGTGGCCACTGTGAAAATACAAAAGATTATATAAGTTGTATCTCCAGTTCATACAATCAACATCATCGCAAAATAGTCTATAAAAAGTGCAGTAATAAGGTGCAGTGTCACGTCAGAATACCTGACTGAAGTACTGTATTGGAATCATTTTAGGAGATGATAAGATTTTTGACAAGTAATTCTCTGGGGAAAGCCATCCCATATTTAGAAAGAGCTAAGAGGATGAGAAGCACGGAGGTAGGAGAACTTTTGGGAAGTGAAAGTATATAGAGTGTCAAGTAAGTGTGAGTCATGGTGATATGGTAATTGGAACTAAAGATAGAAAATAATCAAGTTTGGGGTCGCTTTGACTGTCTGGTTAAGATAATGGAATTGGAGGAGGGTGGAGAACAGTGCATCTTTTTTTCTATTTGTACATAGATTTCAGAAACAAAGACTTTGAGCAAGGTATTGCTGTACGTAGATCTGTGTTCAAGGAGCATCACAATAAGTAGTACATACAGCTTTCCCTTTCCTATTTGAAAGTGAACTCTCCCTATATGGTACAACTTGGTAAGTGACTTTGGGTCTGGGGACCCTCAACAAATTTTCCTTGTGAATGGCAATAGTGCTTTCAGACCCAAAATGTTGTTACACCAAATCACATTAAATGGGAATGCTGTACTTTCAAGGGAACCTGTAAGTGGGGTGTCATGGTCTGAATTGTGTGCCTCAAAAGCTTATTTTGAAGCCCTAACCCCCAGCATTTCAGGATGTGACCATATGTGGAGATATGCTTTTATAAGAGGTAATTAAATTAAAACAAGGCCATTGGGTTGTGGACCTAAAGAAAGTAGGTGAAATAATTTTTTACCCTGATGACTTGAGCTAAATGATCTTTGAGCAAAAGGGCAAAAAAACACACAAAAAACCAAAAAAAACAACTGACTGGTGTTTTCACAAAAAGTGGAAATTAGGACACACACACACAAAGGGAGGAACACGTGAAGGCACAGAGAGAAAACAGTTACCTACAAGTCAGGGGGAGAGGCTTCCGAAGAAGCCAGTGATGGTTGCCTTCAGCGGGGTTCACCCATGTGTCTATAATCAACTGGCAGGCAGGCTGGGGTCTAACTGGTCTAGGCTGGCTTAGCCTGAATTCCTTGGCCCTGCTGTCCATGATTGTCATACACCAGCAGGTTAGGCTGGGTTTGTTATCACAGTAAAGCAGAGGAGTGAAAGAGAGAGCAAGAAAATGTATGTTCTGAAGACCTTGAGCCTAAACTGACACAATACCATTTTCCCAGCGTTCTCTTAGCCAAAGCATTTCACATGTCCAAATCCCTATCCAAGAAGGGGGGAAAGACATTCTACCCTTTAGTAGGAGACATTGTAAAGTCCCATTGCCAAGCATAAGGCTATAAGGAGTGGTTTAAAAAAATGGGGTGATTTTTACAATCAATGAAAGATGGATTATTCCCAATGGTAGAAGCTTGAACCATAGTGTCACTGAGCTACCTTAAAAGGGAACACCCAGCTGGATTCCCCATCCTATGCAGGAATTCCCCCAAATTAAGCACTCATAGATTTCCACCACCTGACCATTTGACCTAACTTTTCTCACTAGGCAAAAATAGGAAAAAACACTGTAACTCCCCCACCGTTGCCATTCAGCTTCAGTTTATCTGGCTTTTGCTCTGAGTCACAGATGACTGAGGGGTGGGGGTGGGTCATGAGTCATGGCCTAAAACAAAGATAGAATTGGAAGGGGGTGGACTAGAAGGCGGGCCCAACGACATTGCAAGTTCAGGCATTATCTCAGCTTTTTTCCTGCAGCTGTAAAAGGCAGGCAGTTTACCCCCTTTTGAAGTCCAAAGAGGAGACTGAAGACAGGACTCATGATTCTAGGTTTAGGGGGCTTAAGCCTTTGTGTCTCTGAGAGAGTGAAAGTGTTTCGCTGCTTAGCTATGCTAAGCGCCCCTCCATGCCACGTGTGCAGTCAACAGAATGGTTCATCCTGCCATCCTTTCATCCTTCAACAGAACAAGTTACCTGGTCAGTTCGAGAAGTTAATATTTAGGACTACTGTTTGAATACCGTTTCCCACAAGAGAGACATAATAATTCGATGCTGTTTATTGGCCCACATATATCTGCACTTGACAACATTTATTTTAAGTCCTTTGGCTCAAACACAGTTTAGCTCAAGTCACTATGGTAAAAAATCATTTCACCTACTTTCTGTTCATTTCGTTTGCACAGTCATAACTATTAGTGCATTTGACCTCACGCAATTAACGTGTCTCTTACCCTGAGGTACTGATAAAATGAAAACCCTGTGACCCCAAAATAAATCTGGAGCAGAACCCCTGTTTTCCAAATAAGGCAACTACCAGCCTTAAGATGCTGAACTTTGAAATGACTGTGAGAGAAACAAAGACAAGTCTTGGTTGGCTCCCATTCAACCTGGCCAACAACATCCTTCATTACAGGACATGGCATCATTTTGATTCACAGCAGAATAAAAGCAATCTATTTGTATATTTGGAAGTTCAAATGAGGATTTCCTGAGTTCCTGATGAAGTCATTTCTGCCTGACAACAGCCTTGCTTGTGCCACTGTAGTTAAAACTAGGTTACCACTTCCAGGCAAGTGCACGCACACAGGCACACACGCACACAGGCACACACACACTTCACTTTAGAATCTAATTTTCTCCCAGATTAATGCTGACACTGAATCGAAATTTCATCTCTAAAGGAAAATGCTTTAAACGAATAACATTAGCATTGCCCGCCAGTGAAAGAGTATATTTTGTTAAATCATCCAGAACATATGTGCCCTGGGCATACTATTGGATGGCGACACATAACAGGACAAACATTAACTGTTGGTATTGGTGAAAGATGACATTGGTCTCGTAAGCTTCTTCCCCACAGAAATTGGGGAAGAAGATCAAACAGATCAATTAATTTTGAGCTAAAATTGTTTCTTTTCTATGATCAAGTTCCTTCAAAGAACCTGTTAGGGTGAATTTTGCAGTTATCACTGACCTGTGATTAGCTCTCCAGGAGTTCTTTTTATTTTTTTAAGATTTACTTACTTATTCATACAAGAACTGGGGTGCAGGCCAGAGACAGTGTCACAGAGACTGGACTCAGAGAGACCAGAAGGAAATTCTATGGGCACTGCACTTGATCAAAGAAAGCAAACACTGTGAAAAAAAAAAAAGTGAACAATGATGTAGAAAATATACATATATAAATTATTTTTAAAAAACTTTAGGAACTGGCACTTACATAGAGCATACAGGAATGGTAAAGAGACCTAAAGGGTGGCCACAGCAGATAGTGTGGGTGCCCTATCCATGTCCAGCGTCCTCTTTGCCTAAGAATTTTCTCTGGACTCTAGAGTCAAAGCCTTAGTCAATCACTTGGCAAGCTAAACATGAAGGAAATTACCCTGGGAATGATAGACAGTAATTGGAGCATATATAGTCCACTTCCCTTACCACTAGGATAGGATAAAGCTGAGCCATATACTACTTCTCACCATTTGCCCACAACTCCTCCAGTAGTCTTAAAGTCCAGGGGAAAAAAAAACAAAACAGAAGTAGCTGGTTCAATGAAACAACTTTTATGGATTGTCTTCCTTTCCCTGCCTGTCTCACTTTCTCTCTCCCACATCTGTATTTCTTTTACTTCCCCTGAAAACCTGTTTGCCATTGAGTTACTGAGGAACCATATCTAAGAGAAGAGCAAACTCAATTAAAAATCTGTTTTATGTAACTTTGGAGAACAAGAACATCCTGACATTCCATCCTGAACAGCAATGCGTCCCGTGATACTTTTGGACACAGCCTTTGAAGAGATGGAACTCACTAGAACATAGTTGGCTGTGCTTCACTTAATGAGATTCATCCTCCATACACTGTGCTATTTGCTCCTCTAGATACACGTCAACCTTTCCAATACACAGAACGACCCCCAGGATGAAAACAAAATTGTGTGACGTCTGATCTTTCCAAGGAAGATTCACTCAACTTTGCTGTTATTTTTTTCCCTTGAGCCTTTTGCTCTATCTGGAAAGAGTATAATCCCAGATTTCCTTCTGGTTTTCATAGACCATTGATTATATTCTCATTACTGAAGTCAAATCAGTCTTTCTGAAATGTAGATCTGATCATGTCTTTATATGTAGAAGTGATATATCAGTTCAACCTAGCAGAGGCACCCTTGGCCTAAGTGGTACCCCAGGTCTGCAAGGCTCTATAGTGACTTAGTTTCTGGAAACCACAACAATTTTATGTCTTACCATCCTCCTCTTTATTATTTACTTTCTTCCAACATGCCCATGTGTTCTTGTTACAGAATTTTACATTACCTCTTCCCTCTGTCTGGCCATTCTCCTTGTGGACATACATGAGTCTCTCCCTTAAATCACTCAGACTTTTGTGCAAATGTCACACAACCTCCCACAGGCCTTTGCTGATCTTTTTTGCTCCCTTTTAATTTTTTGTCCCTTAACCTACTGGCTTCTTTTCATAACTCTCAGTCTACTTGGCATCAGACATACTTGATTAGCTCTTTTCTTATTGTTCTTCCTACTACTATATAAAGTAGTTTGTGTTTGATTGACTGAATTATCATGGTGTTAACTTTAAGGAGACATCAAAGCAATTTGTCAAATAAATTTTCCAGATTAGTAGTTGCATATAGTCTAAATTTTTTCATATTGTATAGTTCTCTTATGGATTCATTTCCTTTTAAAGACTGACTCCTTCCTATCCAAAAATATATTTTCCCTGTTTTTTGGGGAGGTTATCTAGTACCTAGTAAAAAGAATCTCTCAACTGGAGATGGACTGATAATCAATTAACAAAGAAAAGACTGTGTACCTTAGGCTGGACTACTAACATTTATATCTAACCTTCTAGCCAACAGACACTAACTGAACATCTAATATATGCCAGACTCTGGTACATGCAGGGAAGTATCAGGGAATACAACAGGATAAGGATACCCCTATCCTTACTGGCCTCATAGTCTAAAAGGGGAGAAATACAAACATGATAAATAAATAAACTATTTAGTGTATTTGAAGGATACATTGGGATCAGCTGAGAAGTTGCCGTTGAGTAATAGTTAATGAGTCTGAAGCCATGTCCATGTATGTAAGAAAAATATTCTCAGCAAGGAAAATGGTCTGGGATGGGAGCAGCATGCCAAATGTGTATAGAGAGAGCAAACCAGAAACCACTGAGTAAAGGTGAAAAGTTGTAGGAGATGATGTACAAGTAAAGTGTGTAGGTACCTGAAGACATTAAGAAGACTGGTTTTCACATATGCAGATGAATATTAAAAGGCAATAAGCAGTTTCTGTTGCCAACCTTTTCAACTTCATACTACTTCCTGATTGTGCCATATGAGAAGCTAGTTCATAAAAAAAAAGGATGTTATCAGTGTGGTTGATAATGATGTTGTTATATTATTGTTTCTTATTAATATAACAATTATACACTGGTAAAAAAACTGATAATAAATTCAAAGGGAAATACAATTTATGAAATAAATATTAGTCAATAGGTTGACTTTTGTTTATTTTTTGTTGTAATAGTTTTACTGAGATATAGTTCACAGACAACTCATCCAGTTAAAATTAAAAGTTTTTAGTTAATTTTTAGAATTGTGCAGTTATCATCATGATCAATTTTAAAACCTTTCCACCACCACCCCCCAAAAAATCTCATACTCATTAACTGTAACTGCTGTTCCTCATTTTCCCTCAACCCCATCTCCCAGCCACTATGTAACCACTAATCTATATTCTGTCTCTATGGATTTGTCTATTTCGAACACTTTATATAAATGGGTATGTGGCTTTTGAGTCTGATTTCACCACAATGGTTCCAGAGTTCTTTCTGCTTTGGTATGTATCAGTATTTCGTTCCTTATTAGGGCTGAATGATATTCCATTGTATGGATATATACTCCATTTAGTTATCTCTCCACATGTTAGTGGGTATTGTGCTTTTTTTGTACTTTTGGACTTACCATAATGCTGTTATGAATATTTATGTACAAATATATATGTTTTAATTTACCTTCATTATATACCTAGGTGTGAAAATATTAACTCAAAAAACTCATGGTAAATGCTAACATTGCTAAGGTTCATTGGTAACAATTAAATTTCCCACCTGCATAGATGAATCAAATAAAGCAAATTCCAGAATGATTAAGGAAGAAAAACAGCCTTAGGTTAGGAGAAATTCTCAAAATTTATCCACAAATCAAAGCCAATAGATTAGCTAACTGATGCCTTTCAGAGGTAGATAGGCCTGTACAACACTGTGTAGAAATGTTGAAAAAAATATACATAACAGAATTAAAGTAAAGAGAGAAATGTTTATCTAGGCCACTAAGGCATTTTGTTTATTCAAATGAGTATATGGAAGAGGATATCTCCTTTTTAACCATAACTGTTGCTTCTAATTTCCCATCAACCCCTTCTCCCAACTTCTATGTAACCACTAATCTATATTCTGTCTCTATGGATTGGTCTATTTCTAACACTATATAAACACCTCTGCAGTGGGGTTTTGAGGGGCAGGACTGACTAATGCCACCACGTTGCCCTGCAGTGATGCCATCTCTGGAGAGGTTACAATACCATCTCTGGAGAGGGCCTCATAGCAAACAATCATCAATTCACAAACACACACAAGGTAATACTTTGAGCCTGGTGCTGGAAAGAGCATGAATCAAGGAAGCATCAGGACTTCAAATCCGGTTGGAGACAAAATTACACGAGGTTTAAAGCCATGGATGTCATAAATTATCTGTAAAGTGGGAAATAATTTTCATCTGAGGGCACAGTGCCAGCTTGTTCTTAAAGAATAATGTACTCTGCCCTACACTGCTTTTTTCTCCTGATGTCCTTCCAGGATCTGGGGGAGTCCCACCCTCAAGATCATTCCCAGGATGGGTGGACTGACACCCAGGGGATTTGGGAACCAAGGAGGTAAAGGGATCTTGGCCACAAAAGTCTGACTGTGCAGCGTCTGTGGCCTTGAGTCAGGCCCTAGGGTGTTGTGGTGAGAGTTCTGTGGTCTCCTGGTCATACCCTCCAGCTTGTCTGACTCAGGGTGATGAGTGAGTGTCCCTTGCTCTGCTCAGTGGCCATGGGATCCCAGTCTCAGCTCAGTGAAGGTAGAGGTAGGGGTGCTGCTGGGCACAGAGCAGGAAGCAGGTTGGGGAGAGGAGTTGGCCTAGCACTGACTGGCATCTCCAGGAGCTATTTACCTAAAAGACTGGAGGCCCCATCTCTCGTACCTCTGCCATTCCTACCCACCCCAACCTTCTTCCTGTGGTGTGTTTCTAGACACCAGCAATCTCTGAAAGTGGACTGAGCAACCTTTGTCTGGCCACCTGTGACGCACAGCCTGCACACTCTTAAAATTGTACAGGGATGCAAAGGGTCAAAGTTTCTCTTTGCATGATTTGTAACTAAGTCAGAAGCTGTGAGGCTTTGGTCATAGTCTCCTTCTGGAAAATCTTCCTCATTGCATTACATTCTCTCCTTTAAACACCACTACTCAGACTAGTCACATCTCTCTGAAATTATCTTTGTCATGAAGGTTTGTAAAGGAGAACAGAAATGGACAGTCTTTTCAAGATGTTTCTTCTTATTTTTTTTTATGAACTGAATTTTGTGAAGTATAAGAGCTAAATAAGATCCCGTATTTATCCCATATCATCTAAGACAAGCCTCTCATTTTCTGGATCAGGGAAAGTGAAAGTAACTGGAACAAAGCCACAGGAAGCACCTGAGCAGGACTTTAGCTCCTATTTCCTGCTTCCCAAATCAATATTCCCTCCACATAGTATAGGCAGTCAAGAAGTCAGATTAACAGAAGAATCCTCTGAAAATATTTGCACAGGGTTTCCAAGGTTGCATCATCCTTACTATATTTTTCTTACTCTCCCCTTTGCCAGACCATGAAGTAAGTAACTGAGAGTGACAATGACCACATTAGTTAATTCTAATGGTTCTTTCTAAAGTTCATTTAATTCATCAGTATATTATTGTAGAAGAACGATTATCCTTGCAGGAATACCACCAGCTATAGACAACTTCCTGCTATTACATCACGGAAAAAATGAGCAGGGGATAAAATCATTCTAAACAAGCAAGGAATAAAATCATTCTAAACAAGCCCAAAAACAACAGTTTTCTAACTGCACCTACTGGACTCACCCAATTGTGTGCATATTTTCAACACATTGATCAATTTCATACATTGATCAGTAGGCATTGCCCAATGAAAAGCCTTGATCTGTAGAATGTGCTGATTTTCATGCATAATTCCATGACGGTCAAATTTGTTTTATCAGTATGCTATCAGGGAATCCTGAGCTGGAAAAAGACATTCAACAGAGCACCATGTATAGTATCTCTAACAAACAGTCAATATAAATAACTCAGGAGCACAGATAACAATAAAATGTGGCAAAATATTTACGAAGTAATGACTTTTCTGTACTTGTGTTTTTAATGTAATTTGTTTCACTGTAAATTTATAAGATTTTTAAGGGAAACTGTAAAATTCCTTTTAAAAGTCTAACAAAATTCCTCCACTTTTGGCCATTGATTCTCACCAGCAGATACAGGCTAGCTCCAACACACTGCTAGAATTACCTGTCCCTAACTTTGTTGACTTAATTAAGTAGCCTGCAATGCTGGCCTCATGGGAATATGTAAACACTAACCATAAATAAACCAAGGACTCTTGGTCTCTCTGTGTTTATACATAAACTTACTGGACCTCTTTAAAACTTTTCTTCCCAGAAAAAGAGGCAACAAATAATGGTTGAAAGTTAAAAGGTGATTGTAAACCCCCTCCTTCTCACCCCTTTTACTCAGGTTGGTGATTTACATGCCACATCTCATCTCCAAATGTGGTGATAACGAGAAAAAGAAAAAAAGTCACTCTTGTGACTGAGTCTTCTCAATGAGTGAAAACATAGGCACTATGCTAAAAGCTTCACACATTAGCTCATTTTGTTCTCACAACAGCTTATTCCCATTTTTGGAAGAGGACTCTGAGGCTCAGAAAGTTTAATCAGTCTACCAAAATTGTAGCTGCTAAAAAGCAAAGCTTTTTTATTGACTCTTCAGCCTGGGTTTAATTAAGGAGCTAGTGTAACTGAGGAGGCTGAGAGAGAACAGTACCTTAAACAATGCTTACAAGGACTGAAGAAAAAGTCTTGTGAAAAGTGTTGTTCATGCATATTGGACCTAAAATTATTGTGTGGTCAAAGCTGTCATTGTAGTAGAATAATATTCTTATGCAACTATAATTTAATATGACTGGTATGGAATGAGACAATTTATCAGTTATCTAATATCATAATAATGCAGCAATAAAGAACCACAAAACCTCAGTAGCACACAACAATAAGTTTATGCTCACACATCTTGAATCAACTGCATGCAGGTTAACTAATGTTCTTGCTTAGGATGGCTCCAATGTGTGGAGTTCAGTTGGCTGTTGCCTAAGCCTCAATGGCTTTGGCTGGGGTGTTTGGCTCTTTTAGATAGGTCTTATCTCCCAGCTATTTAACCAAAGCATGTTCTCATGGTGAGACCAGAGACTCAAGAGCATAAGCATATACACAAGACTTTTGAGCTTGGTCTTGGCACTAATACATGATCACTTGTGCCTCTTTCTACTGGCTAGTCAGTCTGAGTCAAGGGCTGGCAATACTTATGTTTATGTACCTTAAATCAGATGTGTTGCGGATGCTTCACAGTGCAGCACTCAACCTACTGTGCCACTAGGGAGGCCCCATCTATTTACTTTTTCCAAGGTTACTACTAGTCTTGGGCCAGCAGCTTGAAGGAGAATACTCTAGAAAGAGTTAGGAACTAGGAGTTCTGGCCCAATCTATCCCCTTACTATCTAAATCATCAGTCATTCTGTGCTGAAGGTCTGAATTCATTCACCATCTGTAATATGCATGAATTCTCTGCTGTTCACAGTATGTATTTATTCCTCAATGAAAACTCTAAATTACAAATGTGTAGAAGGAATGTGAGTAGGATTACAGGCCTGAATTCTCCATTCTGATGCCAGCTTCCTCAGACATTTCTTCACTGTTTCTGTTTTCTTTCAGTTCTTCATATGTGTCACTCAGTCATCTCTGAAATTATCTTTCAAATTGACTCCTTGTCAAATCTAGCAACATGAAGATTTTACTTTTCAACCTCCTTCTTGAGAGCTTCTGACTTAGAACCCATGTTGTCTGATACCAAGTAAACCTCTCCAGATGATGGTTTTACCAATTATTTTGTTCCTGGAAAATATGGTTTGCCATGTTTTTTGATTTTTACATTCTATCACTGTGTATCCAGTCACTAAACCAAAGCTACATGTTTCAGATTTTAATGTTGTAATCCATAGTTAACTCAAGAAACAAATTTTTTTAAAAATAAAATAACTTTAGAAAAGGGAATGCTGACTGTAGATATATAAATTAGGATTAGGTACGATCTCTTACCATCTAACCAAGCTTAATATCAGTGACTTGAAAAAAAGAGAAGTGTATATTTCTTTGACACATATAAATTTTGGACATAAGATAGCCCTACAAGTATCGTGTGATGCTCCAGTGTATCAGTGACTCAGGATTGTTCTGTTTGGTGGTGTTGTATGTAGATGCCTTCAGCAATGTCAAAGATCATAGCGATGGGAACAGTAGGCGCTCCTATTTTTCCTATCACATGCCAGCCAGCATGCAAGAAAATAAGTCGAGACATTCCAGAAATGGACACACACTTCTTTCATTTTATGACCCAGTCACATGGTCACCAAACCAGATGGAGGCTGGCACTATAATTTTTACCCTTTGCCTAGCTAAATTAGAGATTTCTTACTGAGGAAGAGGGTGAAAATAGATAGTAGAGGAAAACTTGTATAGATTGGTTCAGCAAGAAAAGCATCTTTCTTTTTCTTCTGTTCCTTTTGTTTCTTTTTGTTTCGAAGAGGTAGATATGTGTCATAAATGTGATTATAGGGTAACAGAGTTTTATCTCAGATTTCCTTCTTGTAAGCTTTTGCCACTCAAGTTATGACAAATATTTTGTTGATTTTTACTTCACTTTATAACACAATACATTGGAAAATGTTATTTAAATGCACAACTAAAAAAATCAAATTTTGAAATGGATTGCTGATTTATTACATATTTAATAAGACAATAAATTGAATTAATGCCCTAGATTTTTAACCATTAGAATGTATTTTGTTATGCTACACTTTCAAATGATTTAGAGCTTTTATTTATTTTTAAATGGATCTAATAAGTGTATATATTCTCTTGAGTTCCACAGAGACACTGGCATTACATGGAATTATAAGGGTGATTATCAATTTTTCATACGCTACAACCTCAATCTTTGTTTAATAATGTCTCCGATACAAATCCTTTTTTCTTTCTAAAACAAAAATTAACACTTTAATGCCACTACATATGTCCTCTCAGATGCCTATAGTGATGTGTATTCTGACATAGGCAGACTCAGTCACACACTAGCAAGGAACACGTGCATACAGTTTTATCAATCACTTCTCCAACTTAGTAGGTCAGATGGTTTTTGCCACCATTTTACAATGGCCCTTAAAGCAATGCTGGGGGTGGACCCCTGGGTTTTATATATGGGGGTGGCAAATATATATCTTCACAATGGAAATTGAGCAGTTGTTCCCCTCCTTAGCTACCAGGAAAATTTAAACTAGACTAACACTCTACTGGAAACTTAAAAATCCATCACAGAGATGAATTCCAAAAGATTCCACTAGTATTTTTATTAAGCTTCCACCCCTGCAAAATCTGTTGGCTAAACATTACCCTAAGTCATTACAGTGGTCTTAAAGGAAAGGCCTATCATATGCAGATGAAGCAAGGACAACTTAGAGGGGCTCTGCAAATTTCCTAAACTCTTAAGAGTTAGTGACTAATGGAATCAAGAGTTGAAAGCCCGTGCTTTGCATTCTGCGTGACCCTATCCTATATTAGGGGTTAATGCAGCACAAAAATACAAAAAAAGGAATGCATTTGAGTTTCCAACTTAACTGAATATATATAACTAAATATTTTGCTGTGATAACAATTCTTTTGCACACAAACCTGATGTTGTACACGAAATTGTTATTTTTCACCTTCTTCCATAGGACTTGCTCGTTATTTATTACCAATTATATAAACAGAACTTCTCAGGGCCATTGTGTGTACTTCAGAGTGTTTGTTTAAAACAAACAAACAAACAAACAACTATATGTCAATGGAAAAAAATGTGTCCTGAAGTTTATAGTAAGAATATAATGTTAATATATTTGAAAGAGCAAAGCGCTATACACAATGATACATAATGATGATCAGATGATGAACAAGAAATAGGGAAGAGTAAAATACACATCTCTAATTTCTATATGCTCTATGATTAGTAAAACTAAATTAAAACTGTATCATTTTAAGTTTGATGTAGTCCCACCTGTTTATCCTCTCTTTCACTATCTGTGCTTTAGGTGTTGTACCTCCAAAGATGTCATTGATGTGTATGTCATGT